>JAWWML010014642.1:0-24116 GCA_035047165.1 Ormyrus rosae | reverse complement strand
CACCAGGTTAAAATCATCTTTTTGTTCTTGTATTGAACATTATTTTATTATACAACTTGTACAAAGCTTGATTTAACACATGCATTTTTATCCAAGCTCGCGACTAATCGATGAGCTTTTGCCCACGGAGTTCCAAAAATTTTGTTTTTCAGAACTATAAATATTCCAATAACAAAATTTTTAATACAAACATAAATAATTCATCAAATATAGAATAGTTTGAAATTATATTGTTAAAATAATGTATTATATTGTTAAAATAAGAAGTAATTGTGATCTAACGAAAATAATTTCATTTTAGTTTCATTTTAATGAGCTATTAATTGATTTATTTTAAATCTTTTACTGGGGTCACTGTACACACAATTGTAAACTACTGCAGCTTTCCATAGAAAGGATTTTATACCTGCGACCCTAGTTAGAACTCTATACCTGAAGTTCTAACGAGAGTAAGATATTTTACGTTTCCAATTAGTTGGGTAGGTTGGAGGGGGAATCCAAAGGACATTAAAATTTCGTATAAATTCAGTGTTGAAAGCAAAATTTCTCAGTCTCCAGACAGCTCCTGAAAGTGTTTATAGAAATTGAACAAATCAAATTCAATTTGGTGAAGGTGAGTTTATAATTGTGTGTACAGTGATAATAGCGCTACTTTGCGGATACATATCCGAAATTGCAATTTTTCGGCGGACATGTATACGCGAAAATGGCATTATGCGTCCCCAATACCAGGACACAAACCTGAATTGCGTGGCTACTTATATTTTAATAATATTTTAATAATAATTTTTTTTTTTTTTAATATTAAGGACTTTTTCTCTATAATTATAAAAGTTATTAACTTTTAACATTTTTTACGAGTTCGCCGGTAGCGCGAGAGTATTTCACGTATGCTCACGAAATTTCAAAACGATTAAATAATATTTAACTGAAATATAGCAATTTATGTTTCAAAAAACTTTAAAATATCAATTTGAAAAAGAAATCCGTTTTCAAATTTTATTTAATGAACTAATAATCTCGTGAAAAAACTTTAAATTCAAAAAAGATGTATTTTTTTATTCTCTATATGCCCGAAAAAATCAAATAAGCGAGTGGGCCGCTTGCGCTTTCATTGGCTTTCATTTACGACATTTAATACACGTATAAAATTGATCCAAAAACGACGTTACATTTTACATACATACATTTACGACACTGTGTATTTTACGTACCCACCATTGGTCTCACCCCCTCCACTATCTCCACTAGGATATAACTTTGCGTCGCTATAGCTGCGTTCAGTCGTTTAGTCGCCGAGTGGTCGAGTATGAGTGCAGATCGATGGTAACATGGCAAGTTAAAACAACGTTGGTTTGCATCTGTTGTCTGTATCGTAGCTGTATAGTGCTTCGGTTACTTACGTATATTTTATTTTAATCAAAGTGTTTTCCAAATACAGTCGTTATGAATACGAGAAGAAAAAGTATTTTTGACCACGCGTTCTAGTATACCTATTTGGTTTCAAGGAAGCAAAGCAATATAAACGGGGAGTTTACTTGAGAGTTGTAGTTTCACAAAATATATGATTTGAGAATTTATAGTCTAAATTAATTTTTACTTTAAGCTATCGTAGTATCAGTTATTTATCACGATGGACGACAACATGAAGCTGAGACAGATGGAGGATGAAATGAGTCGGTAAGTACTTAACCTTACTTTTTATAACCAAACTTACCAGAACTTTCTTTAAGGTACTTGTTTTAATAAACATTTGTTTTATTTTATATTTAAAATTTAAATTACAATATTTTTTTAGAATTTAATTACTTTACCTGATCATATTTTAATTACAAATTTTGGTTATTTGAAATTAATAAGCACTTATAAAATTTTATCTATTCACATTTATGAAATTATATATATTTTTTTAATATTTATATTGTTAAAACATTAAGCAAATTTAAATTTAAAATATTCATTCTTTAAAATTTTCATTTGAAAATTAATATATCTGGCTTTGTTGAATGCTTGAAAACAATAAATATTTTGAATTTAATAGGTTTGAAGCTGAAATAGGTGGTCAAATGGTGGCACCTATGGCAAGAACAGTAATTGGAGCTAATACATATAGTCAAGTAGCGAGACAATTAGAGCAGCATGATATGCCATCAACAGTTGTGGCTGCAACAGCTGCATCATTAGCTTTTCCTCCTTTATTAGGTTTTCCGCCACCACCACCACCACCACCTCCTCCACCACCATCTACGTTAATGATTCCGCCTCAAGTTGCCAGACAAAGTAAGTTTGAAAAACATAACATACATACACATATGTTATTTAAATTCTTCAAATAAAATATTCTTAGTAAATTTATGTACCATGTGTATTTATACAGACATAAATTCTAGGCCATGAAAATGTATTACTTGCACATTATTAAATTTAAAATATTCAAATAGAACTTTATCAATCAAAATAAAATAAATAAATTTAAAAATTTTGAAAGGACTTATTAAACATATTTTAATTTTTAGGCACAGTTCCTATTACAACATATTCATCGCCGGCACAGATAAGTACCCCTTTTATATCAAATATGGTTGATCCAATTTTAACTGCCACACCTAAAAGCTATGAAACAACTCCTGCAGCTCCAATTATTCATCCAGAAATAATTGAGCAAATTATTAATACTAAAATACCAGACGAAGACACAAAGAAGAAGCCAAAGGTAAAGGGTGTGAGTACAGCAGCAGAATTAGCTATTAGTCAGGGAAAAGCTAGTTCGATTATGGCTAATGCTAGTGCTGAAGAATCTCATCCAAAAGGTAAAGGAAAGAAAAATAAGAAGATTATTAGGATGGCAGGAGGACAAACGTGGGAAGATCCATCGCTACTAGAATGGGATGATGGTTAGTATATAAAAAAATATTTTTTTGATATATGAAAAAAAATTTTAAATATTAATTTAAATTGTAAAGTAAATTAATAAATTTAATAAGGCTAATCTATTCTTTTTATCAAATTAATTTATTTACTTAGTGATAGACTAAATAGATATTTCTATTCAATACAAAATATTATGATTGTAATTATTCACTTGTCAAATTACAATGATAACATCGAAGTTGAAATATTGAAAAGTAAATAAATTTCACAGATAATAGAGACCAGCCTTATCTAATTTATTTAATCATTTTATTTTCTATGCTGCTAGTGTTCTCAAAAATGAATTAATACTAATTAAATCAACATTTTTTTTCAGATGATTTTAGAATATTTTGCGGTGATTTAGGAAATGACGTTACAGATGAAATGTTAGTACGAGTTTTCAGCAAGTACCCTAGTTTTCAAAAAGCTAAGGTTGTACGAGACAAAAGAACCAACAAAACTAAAGGCTTTGGTTTTGTATCTTTCAAAGATCCACAAGATTTCATCAAAGCTATGAAGGAAATGAATGGTGAGTTACAACTTATTTTAATTTTTCTTTAAAATAAAACTTTATTTTACCATCCATAAGACATGTACAGATTTATTATCTGCTTTTCATTTTACGTAAATTCGTTAATAATGAGGCTGCTGATTTTATATAACTTAATAATTTGTTTTGTTTTGTAAATAAACGAAGCATTATTATTATTAGTTGTTTACAAGAAACTATTACCAAAGGTATTAAAAGAATGTTATCAAGTGGAATTTCCTGCTGCAAATATAAGACAAAAAATTATTCAGTCTTAAAGGAAGAAGGTACCCAAATTAGACAGAAGGCTTAAAATTGAATAAAAATACGTATTTATAGAAAGTATGAAAAAATGTGTTTAAATGTTAAAAAACGTATATATATATATAAGTTGTTAGAATATTTTCTTAGCATATATTATAAATTAAAATAAAAATAAAAAATAATTATTAATAATAATTTATAATATATTTTATAAGAGATTTCTTTATTTGTATACAACGAACTTATTTGTATAATTTGGGAGATGTCCTTCGAAAGCCAATGCACAGATTTGATAATCAAGTATTTGGTATTTTTACAGATTTTTTTTGGGGTAATCTGACATTCTAGGTTAAAACTAATACCCGGAGTGGATTGAAATACATTTTTTCATACTTTACATAAATATCTGTGTTCATGAGAGTGTAAAAATTTGTATTCTATTTTAAGTCTTCTGTTTAATTTGGGTATCTTCTTCCCTTAAATGAAGAAATTATTTTTTAGGTGCTGATGATGATAGTGATAGAATTGCAAAAATAAAAATATTAGATTTTTATAATTAATATTAACTAAAATATAACCTATTAATGTTATATATAATGTATAATATTAATATTTTAAGATCATAGGACAATTTTGCAACAGTTTACATTGAATTTATTTTCTGAATTGAAAATTGTCTAGTATTAACGTTTAAACAATATTATCTCAGATAAATAGATTCCAGCAATACATAGATTCATTCAGTGATCTATAAAGTACATCTACACATTGTAAAGGAAGTCTTAAGCTTTTGTTTATAAGCTAGAATACAGTTAACTCTTAGAACGTAGGCAAATTGAATTAAATTTGATAATTTATTTAACGCATACTTAAAGATAGTTATAAGTATGCTTGAGAGGTGCAATAGATTGTCCTTCGGAAGGACAAACACAAAGCTATGAGATCATGGTTATTGAGCCAAAAGGCCATATATTCTAAGTTCCCAAGAAAATGTTCTACCCGATTGAAAAGCAGCATATCATCTGAAATCCGTGAAAAGCTTAAAGAAAATACCCGGAAAGTTCATTTTGACAAATAAAACGTTTATTATTATCTCGAGAACAGTTTCCCGGGTCGTATCGTAGTAACTTAACAGCGACCTGACATGTGCAGCCTCCCATATCCAGAAGTAGTGTGTATGTACGTGAGATCGCGATATTCAGCCTCAATTAGATAGTTTTCGGGAAGAAGAGAGAGTTCGTTTATTCATTTTCTCGTTCGTTTATCCTTCGGGCGGCGGTGCGTTGCCTACTTGCCCGAGGGTCCCCAGCCGTACGAGATGAAGAGCTGTGGGATGATGGAGTAATGCCGTCGGGGTTGGTTGAGGTTACCATTGCGCAGGGACACCTTGTAGCTCGACTGGTTCGAGGCGGACTGGCTGCCGACCGCACCGGTCCTCCGAGTCGATTCGCTGCTCTTTGCGTCGCCCTGTTGAGAACCTGCGAGTGATTAGAGGTTATTCTTTAAAAAAACTTGCTTAAAGGATATTTTTTCCCTCTGCTTTTTAAATTTCAAATGTTTTATTTTTTAACATCCTCCTCTAAGGATGTACTGGCCGCAAGGTCCCAACCAATGGTTTAATATTGCGATATTAATTCATTTTAGAAATTTATCAAGTTTTTTATTGCTGCAAAGTATACATTAGAATCAAATTAGTACTAATACTTTTATTTCAAGTATTTTCAAGGCTTTAAAATGCCACTAAAATAACTATAAACTAAATTTGAACATTGTGGAACGATTTTGACTTACAGCCTATACATCCTTAAGAGGTCAACTTTATCGGAATTTTGAAAATTCTAATTTAATAAAATTAATTTATAATGATAGTCTTCTATATTTAGTATTTAATACTAAAAAATAATGAAGAAATTTTATTTTCAAGGTAGCAATATTAAAATGATGTTTAAAAATTAATATAGATATATAAATAACATAGCTGCCGCGTTTCAACCATAATATTTTAATCAAAAGTCCCGGTAACCTACATTTAAATTATCGTTCACGAGATCTTAAAGAATCGTATACTTCAATTTTAGTAAATGCTTTCTTGCAATTGCTTCTGAGAATATTAGGATGAATATTATGAAAAACCGATAAAATAAAGCTCCGAGGAGTTTTGCAGCCCAAGAAAAGCAAAATAAATCGGCACACAATACCTGCAGGTGGCGTGGCATTGGCGCGGGGGCTCAGGTAGAGCACGGAGAAGGGCATTCCGCCGGCGTTCCATCCGCGCGACACGAACACGTCCTTCTTGGCGAGTCTGCCGGCGAGGAGGCCGCCGCTGCCGGCTCTGACGTCCGCCTCGTAGGCCGGCTGCACGTCGCGCCACAAGTCCCTCGATTGATCGACGTCGCGCGCGTGGATGGCCTGTCCCCTAAAACCAATTGAATGTGTCATCGTTTTCCTTTTGATTGCATTGTCGGCGCGCGCCTCCGATGCTTATCGGCCGCGTAATCGTCCCCGTTCTTTCGCATTACCGTTGCGACGGCCTTTGGCCGATTGCGACAGTTTTTTCGAGTCAAATCTATATGTGTATCTGATCGGCTCGGGAAATTTTCGTCTAAATTACAGGTTATATATTATTTGGCCATTTTTATTCAGAATAATAAAATTAAATGTTGTTTTTTTTTCAACGTTTTACGCTCGGTGCAGTGTCTCACAAGTCTTTTCCAGGGCTTGATTGTAGGTGCGAACTCTTATGAATGAAAGCCACGTGATGGTCGATCGCGGGGGCCGTCCGCGTTCCCGAACGGATTACGCCTGAAATCGATGCCGCCTCTAATCGTCTGACGCGCGAGGAAGATCCGATCGCGCGATCCGGCCTTACGTAAACATTCAGGCCGACGGGCGGCTGACGTTCCGCGGGGCTGGAATTCCGCGAGCGGTCGAGCCTCCAAATGCGAGGCCACCGGAACGTATCCGCCTTCGCCCGCGCTTTCTTCTCTTTTTCGCGCGCTTTTAGATCTGGAAGCTCTGCGAGATCGAGAGCCTCTCGCGTCGCGTGGCCCGACTTTGTTATCGTACGTTTTTTAATTATCTCGAGCCCCTTTCTTCCTGAAATGATTAAATTTCTTCTTCGTTTTTCCAATGTGCTGTTTGAAGAAAAATTTTTATTCGTTTTGAGATGTAAATTGAAAAAATAATAAATAGAGTAATTTTTCCTGATTCGGTAATTATCTTTCAATGTAATTTAATTTGTTACCAAACATAAAAATTTATGTTTAAATAATTTAAAAAATTCCCGTTTTTTTTGCTAACCGTTATATTTAAAAGTGGCAGCAGATAGCGCATATCTGAGACCAGATTTGAAAATTTTTTACAAAAATACAATAAAAATAGTAATTTCAAAATGATTCATTTATTTTTCTGCAAACAGCAAATTGGAGAAAAAAAAGAATAACATTTTGGGCAGTTAAGGACGAAACAGGCTTTAACAAAATTTCATCGATGAAAGCATACGTTTGACATATTTTTATTTTAGAATATTTTTGGCCAACCTGGGCTAACAACATTCAGGAGAAATTTGATAATACATAGCAATTTTTTGGTGCGTGATTCAGAGGGGCCTTGGTGAAATTATTTTATTTTATTTTCTTTGTATTTATTAAATGTTTTTGTGACACTGACGGTCCACCGCAAGACTTTCACTTCAAAAACACGATAGTAAATTTATCTTTTTGAAAAATATTTTGAATATCAATATACCAACTGCATCATCGCACTGAAGTTAAATTTAAAGTTGTTATTGACACTTTATAATACGCTTCGGTTGTTTGATTATTAAATATACGCGTAATTAATTTATTTACTAATTAAAATAACGAAACCAGAAATTGCAAATAATGATTAAATTCACGCGAAACGTTATGTGCAGAGCGTTAACGAGACTCCAATGATTTTGTACAAATAATGCTCAAAGTACCAATAATTAACGTTTCCAAATTTACCTAAAGCATCGTTCCCCAATTAAAATTCGTTCCCAACCGAAAAGCCGGAGTGCGCGGGTCGCAATAATTTTTCCTCGCCGAGCAACGAGACGCCCTTACCTGCTGCCGTACTCGAAGTCGGACTCGACGGCGTACTCGTCGAGGCGGGGATCGGCCACGGGCAGCCAGCCCCAGCAGCGTCTGCTCGCGGGATCGCAGGAGGAGGCGAGGATCGTCGGCGCGCTTTCCTCGCGCGTCCACGACGGCTTGGGGTTGAAGGAGGGCGCGGATCGGCAGCCGGGGGCGAAACCACTCAGGAGGAGGATCATCCCCCAGAGGCCGATCATCCTCCCTCTGCTCTCGCTCGTTCTCTTCCCAGCCATTTTTTTTTAGCAGCCTTTCAGATTTCTCTCTGGAACGGAGTAACGCCGAGTTTTTCAGGTGAACGGGATCAGGACTCTTTTACGATTTTTTTCATTATTGATCGGTTAATTAGGAAGCTTTTATTGGTAGAAAAAGAGGTCGTCGTCCATAAGATCGTTAACTTGCTCTTTTTTAATGATACATTTCAGCTTGTAATCGTTCGTAATATTGAAAAACTGCTTCCAATTCATAGGCACTTACATACACACACATGCATCCATACAGACATTTTTCGAAAATCATTTATTCTTGTTTCTGACATTTTAAAATACAATTATAACAGGTCTTTAGAACAACTCAAAAAATTACCATCACAAAGCTTCCTCTAGGAGGAAGCAAAACAAAATTAACGATCCCGTTAATTAGCGATAATCTCATCCATTATCTCTGTGCTATTATTCAGGCCAAACTCTTTCAGCTAATCTGCTTTGATTTTATAAAAGTAAACAAGAATCTTCATTCAATCGTAACTCATTTCAATAGAAGGTAAATTGAGGCTACCTTTGACTTCACCACAATAAATTAGCGACGAAACAAATGATAACTTTGACTGATCTGCTGACTTTAATTCGATATCTATCTCCTTGATACTCGATTTTGGATTTACGCATAGCGAGCTTAAGTGGAATAGAAGCACAATGGTATTAAATGTCCGTCTTCAAACTAGATATGCACAAGATGCAATTAATTGAATTCTCAGTGGCAATTGGATTACTTTGTTATTATATTATACCTATCTGTAGATCTCATGGTTATTCCTACAAATGCATCTACGCGCTTTAGCTAACTCCTTTGTGAAATATCTAAGATTTCTAATTGTTTTCTTTGTAAAACAAAGCTAAAGTTATTCTATTTCATCGTTTATACTTGATTATATTTATTATTGGCTGAAGTGAATTTCTTCAACTCATTAATATCATTCGGAGACATTGTCGCTAAAAAAGCATCACAAATGCAAGATTAAAATACATCGCGCAACGAGCGTTAATTTGTTGATTGACTTTGGCAAACATAACTGATGAAATTTTTACGAGTTTTTATCGTGTATTCCGTTTTCCTCAAGTCGCCAAGTGTCTATAACGTAATAGAAAAGTTGTCAATTTATTTACTTGTCGCAGCTGCGTCGGCAATGTTAATTAAGAAGAAATTACGCCACGCGTTAATTTCGCAAAATACCCCATTGCAGTTTACTGTACGAGCAAAATTAACGCGATATAAAAATAAACGGGAGATCATTACACAAATATGCTACTAAAATTTTGAACAAATCTACAGCTATATTTCAGGGAAAAACTCATCTAATCCCGTTTGCAAAACGACGATAACAATATTAACTAGGAAAATTATTGCATTCTCAAGTTTTCATTATCATTCGCGTCCACCTCCCGTTCGAAGACAGCGCTGCGGGCTGCAATGCCCTGTCAGTCATAATTTCCATTCGAATCCGCGCCAACTAATTATAACCCACGATAATGCTCTAAATATAAATTGGTCACCCACGCAAAGCGATCGACTAATAAAAGACAATGAGAGACACGCGTGCGTGCCCGCGAAAAGTCCCGAGGCTGCGGTGGGCGTCGCCCCTCGCTTTCTTCGACAAAATCTCCCTCGCGGTCTCCTCCCGCATTCCCCAACCGACGACGCGGCAAAAGACGCCGATCCGCGGGAATTCCGAGGCGCGGCGGTGTCGAGTGACTGCCATGTGATCAATCGCTTTCTAATTAAAGCTCTATACTTGTATCGCTGGCGTGACTGTTAATTGCCCGGCAGCGTCGTTTTAAATGCATAATCTTTATTGCCAGCTAAATTCTTTTCGCTTAATGCCGCGCTCGCAGGCGACGTGCATTATCATTGACGTAACTGCTTGGCGACGAGCGCCGAGAGATGCGCGCCCGAGCTAAGTCGCCACCGCCGACCGAGACAGAGTTTTAAAGTTCATTCGGCTTTTGCAACCGAGTCGTTGCGAAAACCGCATGAAAATTCAGTCGTTCTTTTCGCAGCTCCAGAGCTCGGATAAAAATCTAACGATTCAGGAGAAAGATGCAGAGGGCAGCTTGACTTCTTCTCGAAATAGCGACAGTTTGTAATCGCTGCGCGGTTTTAGCGAAAAGAAAAGCGGCGCCTCTCGACGGAGGTGCGATAAGCACGGCGAACCCCGGGTAAAAAGGCAGAAATTAGTGCCGTCTCCGAGCGATCCCCTCCCCTCCGGCTGCACGCGCTCGACGAGTGCACTTGGGGCCATCCTTAGGCCTGCAGCGGCGCGTCGGTCCCGGCGCCAGAGCGACGACTTATCGTCGATGGACCTTTACGCGTAAGTTATAGCGGCGTGTTTACACGACTCGCGGCGCGGGTCGCGAGCTTTTATAATGCGCGACTCGACTATTTTTAACGGCGCGGCGACTATATTTAGCCGGTCGTTTCTCGGATCGTCGTGGGCGGCCGCGGCACCGCCTGATTCGAGAAGGGACAACCCCGGAATTTCGCGCGAAAACACACTCGAATCCCAGCGCAGAGTGGGAGGGCAGAAAAATCCTTCCGAGATCGAGCGCGAGTTTGGGATTCTCCCGCGGAATTTGCGGAATGTTTTCCTTTCTTTTTCGGATGGATTCTGGAATTTTCTGAGCGTCTTTTTTCCGCAATTACACGAGATAATTATTCAGCGAGATTATCGTTTTAATCGTTTGGATTGATCACGCGCAGTTCGACTTTCAGAAGATGATTGCTGGGACATTTAGAACGTTTTCAAAGTATTCTTGACGAGGGGAACTTTGTAAGAAACGATTTTTTAAACTTGGTATTGAAAACTAATTAACGACAGTAACGTTTTAAGAGGTGAGATTCGCTAAGAATGACGACTTCTCGTACTCCATTATTCGCTGGAAAGAATTAAAAGTATAATTTCTTTGAAAGTAATTTAAAAATATCGACATAAAAATGAACGCCGGTCAAAGTTTGCCTGTAAAAGATTTAATCGGTAAACAATAAAATTTGCATATCGTCGCCGCGAGGGTTAAAATAAAAAAGAAAGAATATGCATCAGCGGTCCCCGAATGACGATAAAAAGACTAAAGACACGATCAACGGACGTAAACTTGGCTCGATCACTTCCGAGGTGTAGAAAAGACGAAAGCTTTTTTATTCTTGAACGCCGTCTTTTACCCCTTTTAGCTTTTTTTAGTTTCTGCAGGCCGATTTCTTACGTAATACGGATTATTTTTGTCCTTTTTTTTTTATAACCTGCCTTACTTTGATAAGCGTGACTTATTAGTACACGGAGAGAAATGGTTCAGTAAAAATTACTATACTGTTCAGTAAAGCAATCACAGACGGGGTCCATAAACCCAAAAAATTACCATACTTAATAGTAAATTTTATTATAAAGTATGGTAATTCTTTTGGTTTTTGACAGTCTGTGATTGCTTTATAGTAATTTTTACTAAAACATTTTTCTACGATTTTTAAACATTGCTATAATTTATCAATTGCTGCATTGCGCATCAATAATTGGAACAAAATTATATCATTAACATATTATTAATTGACGCAGAAAATATTTTTTGGAAATTTCATTATTCCATTAAAACTAATTATTTATCAATCATTAGGAATCGTAACAAATTTTGCATTTGTATATTTACATTGATTGATTGCATAAATCAACTGAATAGTTTATAAAACGAAAAAAAAGAAATTCAATCCTTCCCGAAAGTATTGTGCAATATTTTTATCAAGCATTTTATTGAAAACTCTTTTTAATCGGTCGATTGACTAACTATTAGCTTCGATTATTAATATTAATTAATTATAAAAAAAGGGGTTATAATTATTCCAATTGCTCTTTATCTAAAAAAATGTTTTAGCTTGTATTTTAAGCTTCTTTATCATTGACGCTTACTCATATTTTAATAGCGTCACGCATACGTGATAAAAGTACTACTTATTGTTGGTGTATAGTTGACATACCGATAAATAAATCCCATAGCTTATCAAGAATAAAGAATAAAATTGTTAGCTAAACTTTTTTAATAAATACGAGTATTGTACCTGCTTTAAGAAAAGATCCATATTTAAAAAAAATATCAAAGTATTAATGTACTTGTACATCGTCTTGAAGAACGTGAAATTTATAAATGTAAAGATTTGTGCAATTACAGAACTTTTATAAAAATTTATAAATATTTTTCACGTAACTTTGAATTTGTAAATAGTGGTTTGCATTTTTATCTAAGTTTTTGAAAATTCGCAAGTGGAGATAACGATGTATTTATTTCTAAAATGAAAATTCAAAAACGAGTGTGCAAGCAGAATAATTTTGAGCTTTGCTTTTAATTTTGCTAGAAAGAAAAAACATTTTTACGATCGCTGTTAATCGATGAAATGAACGACGGCTACATTTTTAATTTGCCAAAGCCATGCAGGAGAAAAAAAAAATCGAAAAACTTACCAAAAAGCTCGGAAAACGTCGAGCCGAGCGTCGAATGAAAGTCCGAAATGAATGGTCGAAATCGTTCGCAAAGTTGCTCGTTCGTTCGTTCGTTTGACAGAGGCCAAAGCGCGAAGCGTCCGGTAGCCCGGTAGCTTGACTTCCGAGTCGGACCGACTGCGACGGAGTGCGTCTCGTCGAGGTGCGTCCCGGCTCTTCATTCAGCAACCCCCTACCCCTTGGCCGGCCGCGCGCGCCTTGTGCTCGCGGTGTCCCGTGCCCGGCTCCTCCCCCCCTCCTCCCTCGCCCGCCCCCGTCTCCCCCCTACGCCCTCGCGCGGAGGCAGGAGGGAGCGCGATGCAGCCGCGCATCGTCGAGAGCGAAGCTCTTTTGTTTTTTCGCGCCGAGCGATTATCGCTGAGCGATACGCTGGGGCGCCAGCGCGAGCGATATAGTCCAGTCTGTTCGGCTTCAAAACAGGCCGCTTCGAGAAATCGAGCGTGTAGGCAATTTTTTTTTTCTTTTTTTTTTGGAATCGTTTCCTTAGAGTACCCACGACGAGGGTCCAACGTCCCAAAGTTTTGCTAATTGTAATATTAGAAAATAAACAGGCTCTTTTATTGGTTTTATTTTTAAGTCGTCAGTTTCAAGTGTGCGTTTTTTTTCGAAGTGCTCGTATCTCCGAACTCATTAATTTATAAGAGTTAAATTTTGTGAATCACTTCCTTGTACGAATGAAACTTTGAGTGGCAACTTTCAAGACAATCTTTTTTTGAATTATCAAGATTGAGACTTTTTTTCCTTAATTGCAATATGCGCTGTTTCTGAAAAAAACAGACTGAGCCTGGGAAAACTTCTTTGAGTCGTAGTCCAACTCTTCAAATTTCCAAATCTGGTTGAAAATTGCCGAAGTTTTAATTAGAGAATTTAATTAGGGGTTTGATTCAGAGCCACGCACTTTAGGCCCACGTATTTTGTCTATCAAGGTAAAGGTTCGCTCAGTTTGTATTTTTCTAAAATCGGACGTGGTACAATGGAAAGCTTTTAAAAAAACTAAACTTTAAAAAAATAGGTCATGATTTGATTATTAGAACTTAAAATCGACTAAGTGTTCAAAAAATCAATATGTCAGAACCTATTGAAGGTTAAAAATTTGATGAATATTTTGATAAAATTTCAATCTTCAGTAGATTTTGTGACGTGTTTTTCATCGCATACACGGAGAGAAATGTTTTAGTAAATTTTAAAAATTTTTCAGGAAATTTTACTGAAAAGTTTGGTAATTTAGGCATAGACTGGCAATTTTGTAAATTTTATGAAAAATCTTAATATTATGAAAAAAATTTATTTACTCAATCTACGAAACGCAAACACAACGGATATTATTATATTATACCTAAATAGGCTATATATTAATTATATTTTAAATTTAAATTAAAAAATATTTTAGAACTGTGAAAAAATTCTACCGACCTGTGGAATCGAACGGCGGTCTTCTTTGACAGCCGAATGCTTTTCTGCCTGCGCTAATATAAAATTCTATATTTGATAGTTCAAGTCGTCTTGATATATTACAACCCATGCATCATTAATTAAAATTTTAAAAATATTATCTGCAATTGAAATGTGATGATATTTATATCATTTTGAAAGAAAACTAATGAAATAATCTTATAGTTAAGATTTTATTACAATTATTTGTTTTTTTTAGAAAATTATGTGTGGTTATCTTCGTTACGGTAATGCGGGTTTCGTAAAATTTCGTAGAATTAACTAAAAGTTTCGTAAAAAAGCCCAGTCTCTGTGCCTAAATTACCAAACTTTTTAGTAAAATTTCGTGTAAAATTTTTAAAATGTACCCCAACATTTCTCTCCATGTAAGAATCGTATACATTTTAATGTAAAATTCGTACATAGATACATTGGACTATGCTAAATTCTACTCAATTAAAATCTGTACGACTCTTAAGTGCATAAACAAACCAAAATCGATTTCGTAAAATAATCGATCGAAGTGAAAAGAAGTAAGCGCGTCTTAGCGGGGGATGCAGCGGCGATTCGCTCGCCAATTCCCGGCGGCTCGATTCGGGGGCGGTCGGCGTGCCTCGGATCTTTCTCTCTATCGGGCCGCTACTGTCGCTTAGTGATGTGCGATTCTGCTAAAAAGTATCGATTCCTAAATCATCGATTCTTAAAAATATCGATTCCTAAAGTATCGATATCCAAGCATCGAATCTTCGGTAAAAAGAATCGTGGAATCGAGGAGAATCGCTAAAAAATTACTAAAATTAAAAAAAAGTAATAGAAATCACTTAAAAAATAAATTTGGATTAATTAAGTTTATGGTACTGAAAAAATCTATAATATTTATGCATAATTTCCACTTATTTTACAAATTCCACTTATCCCTTGCATTATTTCAACAACTTGTTGGTGTTTCAGTTATTGTACGTACAATTAAGTTTAAAAATGCCATTGATATTTTTGCAAAAAATCTAAAAAAATTTTTTGGAAATTTAAAATTGCGAATTTTTTCGTACGTATTTACGAGATAAAACTTATGGTGTTATGTTAGGATATATTTCATATTACAGCAGTAACTTTTTTAGCTATTTACTAGCCATTTCAATTTCGAAAGAAAATTATCAGCCCATTTAACAGAGAAATCATGTGAAAAAAAGCGTTTCATCGCGACCTATGAAATACCCACAGGACTTGTTTATTAACTATTTTTCTGGCCATTTTCAATGCTGAAAATTCTACCAGGGAATCGATCGATTCTGAAAGTATCGAAAGGAATCGCACATCACTACTGTCACTCGCTCTTGCCGTTCGACTCTAGTAGTACTGCTGTCTGCTTAAATCAAATCTGCGCAGAGCAGTTTTCATTAAAAATGATAAGTTTCTAGAACTCCTTTCAGAGAGTCGGTATAAAAATAAAACCAAAAGAGTGTCTTTTTTTTTATTTTATTTTTTTTATTTTGCTTTTCTTTATTAAGAAAACTGCCTACCTGAGTTCAGACATTGATTTGCTGGTGCGATATTGAGAATATACTCCAAGGAAGCGATTCCAAGAAGAAAATACCTATACGTTCAACTTCTCCAAAAATTCTGAAAAAAATTACTTTTAACTAAAGATAACATAAAAAAATCTCCTTAATAGGCTGCTTGCTGCACATTGCTCTTCGTTTTCGGCGTTTTTGCAGCGTCTCTTAAAGAGAAATGCACATTTGTGATAAATATCTTTTTTTTTTACTTTCTTATCTTAGGCGTGTCTTTCGCTACAATATCTTAATCAATTTAATGAACTCTGATTCTACTTTCAATTTCTCTCGGTCTCTTACTATTTTTTGCACTAACTCGTAATGTTGAGATTTGATTTTTGTTGTTGTTAGTGTTTGCTTTGAGAATAATTCTCTCTTTTGCTTAACTTTGTATTAGATAAATGTTCATGTTCAGTCGAACAACGGTCAGTGATTATGGGACATTTAGTTCGACCAACTGTTGCGTCGCGCTGATGACTTTTTATGGAAGATTCTGGACTTGTGATAACTTGTGATAACTTGTATATTTAAGAAAGCGGAAGAAAAGAACGAATTACCTTTCTTAAATGTAACGGTAATTTATTATTTAAAAAATATATTAAAGTTTATAAATACTTTAGAAATTTAGACTATTCTAGAAAAACTGTTTTTGCAGGCATCAAAATTTAGACAATTTGGAACATTAAGTCAATCACATATAAGCAAAATTTATAGATGGAAAATATCTTTGTTAGAAATTTATGAAGTTTTTTTATAAATACGGTATCTTAAATTTAAAAATAGTTATTAAATTTCAACTTTGTATTAAAATTTAAAATATATTCTTAACTTTAAAATATACGTATTTATAAGAAAACTTCGTAAAGTTCTAACAGTGTAGATCTTTAGTAAAAAGTTTATCTTCGAAAGAATATTTGAACATTTTTTTTAAAGTATTTCACTTATTTAAAGAATACTCTTAACGAGTTTAATAGAAAAAATAATCTCTAACATATGACACTGATATTTGCACAATGTGTTTAATTCATTACTCAAAATTTTAATTGCCAAAGTATTTATTGACATTTATGTATATATATTGATCTTAGCTTTTGAGGCTAAATATTATGTTTATTTTTAATAATATCTATTTCGATTTATTTACATGTTCTCAAATTGGAAAATTCACTTGCAATTAATCAAAAATTACTTTTACCAAAGCTTTATCTGAATTTAATTCTTTTTTAAATCAGTCGATGGCTTGTGTATTATGATTTTCAGAGATCTCACGTGACTCACACGTAAAAATCTCAGATATCGTCCGGTAAAAATAAGTGAATTTACGAGTTATAAATTCCGTAGCTTTAGCGATTCTAATTGAGGTCATCGTCATTCATACTTCCTGGTATTGTATAAAAATCTACAAATTTAGTTGCTGAACGCAAACTGGTTATTATTAACGAAATATTTTCACCCTGACTAAATTTTTCGATCTATTTTCTTTTTGCTCTTACAATCAACAATGTAATTCCCGTTACGAGCCGCTGAAAAGTTCGCGCGTAAAACGTCGCCGATCGAGAAAAACAAGCCGAAACGAGGCTTTACGTAAATTTATTTCGTGCAGATTCGAGGAAGTGCCAGTAAAGTATGAATGTGATTCACAGGATGAAATCAAGAATATTCTCTCGCGTCTTTAGCTCTCTAGTCGCATAATATCTTCTTTAACTGTGGGTCAATGCCATTAGCTGGAAAATTCGTGGGCGACTTGGAGAAAATAGAAAGATTATATAGTTTTAGTGCAGGTCGCGGACAACTGACGGATATATTGGCTTACTTACACTTCATTTTTTGTCTTTTTTGATGGTTGCGTTATTCTGTTAATTGCTTTTTTAGTAATGCTAATTTTTTTTCTTACAGTAATATGAATTGTATTCTTTTTAGTAAAATACTATGTATTGCTTTTTTAAAGATATTTTATTCTTGCGTGTTTCAAATATAAATTTACATGTTTATAAAAGTGAGACTACAGAAAAAGTATTACAATACCACGCACAAATAAAATTCGAAGAAAAAAGAGAGGAAAGAATTAAGTTTTGAAAATAAACAAAGATTTGAAATGGTATTTAAATTTTGAAATGCATCTCAATTAGATTAAATTTATTCCCTTAGTATTTTAACTACTTAAGCTTCAAGCTTCTTGAGTAAAAATATTTGCACATTACTCTGAATTCCATAGACGCGGTTTAAGAAAATAATTTTCCATTTAGAAAGTTTACACAAATTTTTTCCATCAATTTCCTGTTTTAATAAACCACTGTTATTCTAAGATCGTGATTTCCCTCTCGAGAATTGAGAGAAATTGCTCGTGTCAAAATGTGATAAATCCACAATTTTCCCCAGCAACTGGGTTTTTTCAAAAGTGCGTAGATGACCTGTAGACGCTAATAATTATCAAGTGGCCGTACGAGGTGGAAGTCGAGAAAAATAAATAAGCGGATCGAAGGGAGACAGACGCGCAGCTGTTCAAATTTCTGGATTAGTCCCAGAGCGCCGGAGTGACGAAAACAGATTGAAACTTTGCGAAAATGCCATTTTTCGGACGAGGCGGATAGTAAGTGATCGAGAGCGTGATGGTGATTGATCTCGGAGGGAAGGAGAGGATAGTGAACACGGCTATTCACTGGTCTATCTAGATTTTGATTAAAGCGATTTTCAGGTGGTATTTTTTCGAGCACCCAATTGACCGGACTGATACGTTATCGTTCCTAAACGATTTGAAAATATTAATAAGTCCTGCCTGCAGCGAATAGAGAGAAAAAAAAACAGCGACTAGTAGAGTGATCGTGAATTAGTCCGGCGCAACAAGTAGTTCCGCCGTACGTACGAGCGTCCTGATCGAGTACTTGGCTGCGTTACGTAACGGCATTTTATCCTACAGAATGTTTCTTCATCGCGGACTTTTTAATTGGACTGTTTGAAAAAAGCTGTACGCACTTGTTCGAGAACTCGATGCAGAAAAAATATTCTACTCCGACGAGTAGCGTTTTTCTGGCTGACGAATCATTACTGCACGATCGAGTCGTTATCAAAAATAATCAGTTTGACGGGCCAAGCTTTTCATTCATTTCCATTGAGTGAGTAACTTTCGCAGCGAATTACTCATTGGAATTCATCCAAGAATTGCTCTCTATATATCGGCTAGGCTTAATGGCATTTCTATTTGCACCCTCTTTAATTTAAATAAATCAACGGCAACCCTTGGGGCCGGAAGGTCACAGTCCGTTTAGCTCTCTCTCATCCCTCTTTCAATTAAAAATTTACATTTCGCAAAAACATCCATTTACAAATGTATAAATATGTGTGTATTTAAATAAACGATAAATTGCTTTTTATCGAGTTGAAATTAGACCTTTTCCCGGAAAGCTCGATGAAAGCGAGCTCGGAAACTCTTCCGGCGACAGTCAAAGGAGCGATTCGTAGAAGCTGCTTCGCGCGTCGGATTCGTGCCGCGGAAATGATGAAGCCACGAACGGATATATGAGGCGAGCGCGGATCCCGCGAGGCGGCTCCCGTCGGAAGCGACGGTCGAGAGCCTCCGCGGACCCGCTGCACCCCTTGATCAAAGTTACACTGCTGATCCGCGGCACACGCGCGCACGCGCACACCGGCAATCGCGTTGTATCTCTCTTCGTTTTTCCGATTCTTTTATTGCCGCTGTAGCTGCAGCCCGATCCTGATGGCTGGACGAGGCCGAATCGTTGCTGCGGAATCACGAAATGCTTTTCGAACAAGGTGGATCTCGTGGTGGGTTTAACGCTAAGGGGGAGGTGAAACTTGGCCTTTTCAGTGGTTTATATTATTCAATTCGAACCTACGCTTTCGTGCTCGTGCGATTTAAATTTATGCGAAAGACTGGGAGACCAGGTGCTGATGTTCGAATTAAATCCGTTGATAAACTCGAGCTCTACTGAGACTTTAGACCGAGAGCAAACCATCTGCGTTTCCTTAATAAAGTTCTTCAACAAACCTGTCTCCTACTGCTTTTTCCAATCGCAATTTCCGCTACTTTGGGATTCATAAAAAAACTGAAAAAAAAAAAAAATCTTAATCGAACTAAGCTTAGATTTCCTAAAGTAAACAGGGCTTTAGAACTAAAGAGCATGTGGCGACTGTATTATCACCCACACTCATGATTTGATAATTCATTTTTACGCTCGCGCTAAACTTGGATGAGAAGCTCGTTTATGAAGGAAAACTTTCAGGGCTTGATGTACATTATTTTACCAATTATTCGACTTTTTTTTAAAACGCTAATCGCAGATTTCTGAAAATAATGAAAACAGCAGTCAGGATTTTATTTGAGATTTTAATTATAACGTTGAAAAGCTCATTTTTCGGGCGTTCGTCAGAAAGCTTATTTTATTATGAAAAGAAAATTATAAAGCGATGCTTATCCGTTTTTTCTAATTTTGAATTGAGGTTACATTGATATCTTGTGTACAGCGTTTGTGAACGTATATATAGGACTCAGCTTTATTAAAAGCGACGCAGCAGCTTATCGATAAAGTACTTTTTCAACCTTTGTATCGAAACAGAAAATGCCTTTTGTGGAGAATTTCGCTTTGACGCAAGTTTAGAATTTAATTTCTGTCTCTTCATTTATAAAATTTAAGCACTGAACATTTTAGCGAAATTACGCAAAATCAACTGTCTTATGGATACATCACGTTTATTAAAATAATAATTATCGGAAAAAATTAATTTTACCATTTCAATCTTACGTAGCTAATCTTTATTGATAAAAGTTATTTCTTCATGTAAACTAAAATGATTTTATTTTTCCAGGTCGATATGTTGGTTCTCGCCCCATAAAATTGCGTAAAAGCAGTTGGAAGCAACGCAATCTGGAGACTGTTCGCAAGAAGGAGAAAGAAAAACAGCAATTAATTGGTCTTTTAACCGGAAGATAGAGTTAAGGTTAAAGATAATCGAAATATGCAAAAAGAACATTTTTTTTTGTAACCGAGAGCCTTTTAAAAGCCGGAAAATTGCATCATAGATAGTAAATAAAAAAGGACTTTTCGTTAGCAGGGAGAATTGCTAAAGAAAGATTTTGAATAATATTTTTGTACGCACGAGCAAGTTGTGCTATGATAAAACTGTTTCATTTTTAGGACGTTAGGATCATTCTAATTTCTGTCAAACTCGAACACAGTACGTTTTTTTAATTAGCAGAGTGACAGGACTTGTAAATAAATCTGTAAGAAGTACTAGTATTTTAAGTGAGTTTAATTTACAACATTTTTATGAGTAAGATTTATGCGCGAATCTAGATTATTTTGAATAGGGTTGTATGTTACAGAAGAAATACAGAGATAAAAAACAATGTACATGCAAAAGCCGAAGGAATTCCCACAAAGAGGGAGCGAAGCGCAGTTCCTCTCAAAATGTAAGTAAATACCGAAAATTAAAATTTCTTAATTATAGGTTTAGTTTTAAGACTATATGTACACAACAGTAACAGTAATACGAATAAACAAAATAAAACAAAATTGCTCGTCTAAAAAATATGCTTTTTTTTACCCTATCCGTCCCAGAAAATACATGTATCGCGGATATCGAGGAGCCGTTGACCGAATGGAAAAACATGCAGTGTTCCAAGAAAAACTTGGCAGCTTCTTGATTGCGCCCTCGCATAGGAGAGCTGTTGAATAAATACACCTACAACATTCCACTCGATGTCGCTGCTCGGATTTGCGCGCGTTCCCCCCAACCCCTCTATTTTTCTCTCCTCTTATGACTGGCGTCTGTCGGGAATCTTTCAATAAAAATGCAAAACGTATTCGAATACGGTGAAATCAAGTGCCAACTGCCTAAATCTCGCGACATTGAATGCAAAATATCTGTGACGGTTTAAAATTACATCTTTCTTATTAATTTAAAAATTAATAACAATCATTTTTCCTAAAATTATAAAAACATTACTTTCGGTACGTTTAATTTTTATCAACTTCTAAGATTTATTAAGAAATAACATAGGTACGATTTAAGCGCAACAAGCTTCACAGCGTTACAATCTACTTCCTTACTAATCAATCTAAGCAGGAACGTGTATTAATTCTGCAAAGAAATGATGGACGATGAATCGGATTATGGGGAAGGCGAAGGTGAAACTGAAGAAGAAAATCCTTTAGGGGTGAGTATCAATGTACTCTCTGTGAAAGTATATGCAATTACAACATTTGAGGTTAACGAAATTTAACAAAACATTATTTTATCATCAAAAGAATGCGAAAAACTTTTTATATACGCTTATTGAATATCCGTGCAACAATACAATACTGCTTTTCAGTCGAATCTAAACTAGATTTACCGGCGCCGTATCGTAAGCCATCAAAACATATGCGTAATGACTGATTCAGATACGTAAATTTTATTTTCAATCAGAGCTATACAATTTCTTCTCACATACGAGGGTGTTGTGATGCATTTTTCTCTTTCCTGTCCGGCATCGAACGGTTCAGAAAAAAGCAGCATTGACTTCTATTCACGATAATTTGGCTTTATCAATAATGCAAATGTATTATTTTACTAAGTGCTGCATGTAGTTTGGAACGAATTGTTAGCAATGACGCGGCGAAAATTTCGAGGCAGTACGCATTAAACGTATATACCGTATTATTAAGTACTTTTGAATTACATTGCATTATGCAAAGTACTTTCCTCAATATGCTTATTTAAAGGGGAGCATTTATTTAGTAAAAGTATTGTTTTATCTCTAATCTAAGAAAAGACTTGATGTAATCAACCTTCAATCTTGCAAGAATTTTCTTTTACTAAAAAACCATTGCCTCTACCTTTAAATTTGAGAATTTCAACATGAAACGAGAGCGACAAATGAGCCCCTTTACGCAAGCATTTCGCGCTAAAAAATCGATTGATAAATCTAAATTAACGCTCGCACCTCGCGAAT
Organism: Ormyrus rosae; assembly: GCA_035047165.1. Classification (NCBI taxonomy): domain Eukaryota; kingdom Metazoa; phylum Arthropoda; class Insecta; order Hymenoptera; family Ormyridae; genus Ormyrus; species Ormyrus rosae. Next base: position 1,600 of record JAWWML010014642.1, on the reverse strand, counting down.
CTCGTCAGCTGTACGAGGGCGACAGGAACCGGGCGGGCGACCGGCACGGCCGCGGCAAGGCGGTGCTGCCGAACGGCGACATGTACGTGGGCGAGTACTGCAAGGGTCTGCGCCACGGACGGGGCACTTACGCCTTCACGGGAGGCTGGCGCTACGAGGGCGACTGGCGTCGAGGCATGAAGCACGGCAGGGGCACCTTCTACTACCCGGACGGCACGAGATACGACGGTGATTGATCGCGACTTCCCCGAGGAGCGGAGCTTCCTCCTCCCCGAATTATCAATGCCGCGGCAACTTTTTTTTTTTTTTTTTTTTTTTATTGCGAGCATCGTTTGCCGAGTTTTGGCGTAGGTGGCCGCGTCTGAGCGGCGCACTTCATTTTCTGCGCGTGAATCTCTTCGACTTTTCAGAGTCGAGTTTCAAAGTACAGTTTTCGTTTTTTATGTATCTTGAGAGGGCAAAAAATTGTACTAAAATCAGAGTGATACTAGAAATCGTGAACCTTTTCGTACGATTTACTGAACTACTCGGGAATACGAGTTTGGACAAATTTTATTGCAATAGATGTTGAGAAAGTTTTATTTGCGCTCATTGTCGGCGAATCTAATTCTTGATGATAATTTTCTCGTTTAATACAGTGGCTTTGCCGAGTTTAGTGTATGAAAATTTTCATAAATAACTTTGTAACTTGTAGGCTATTTTGAACTTATATTTAAGAAAATATTTAGATCACTAAAGCTAAAGAAAATATTTACTTTAAATAAGAACGTTATTAAGTAAAGAGAAATTGTAGAGTTGAAAACGTTTTAATGAAACATGAAAAAATAATAAATTTAATAAATTAAAAAGATTTCAGAAAAAACATGATTAATTTTTCAAGAGAATAATAAATGAATATCTGTAGATAGGTTACATCGAAAAACACGCAAAGACAAAATAACACTTGTGACGCAATTCCCTAAATCCTGATTGTAGGCATTTTCACCTTTGACGTCACTGAACAAAATGATAATGAAGGCTATATTTAAACATAACGTTTGATATTTAAATAGATGAAATAACTTTTTGATTAAAAACGAAAACTCACTCTCTCGGTTTCCAGGAATGGACTTTTAAATAGAAAAATATTATTAATACCCACAATAAAAGAGTGTAAATAACGTTTGTGATTAGTCTTCATCACTTTGTAAACATAATTTGAATAAAATTTTCAAGTTTTCAATAATATAAACATTTATTTACAGCTATTATTTTCACACGATTTCAGTAAAGTTTAAGCGCCTCTAAGCGTCTTAAAAAGATTACTACACTTATTTAAATTTTTAAATATACATTACAGTTAACAGAAATTACCATTTCTGTTATAAGTTTATAAAAATTATTAAACCTACAGAAAATTTTCGTCTCTTTGTTACTTTATCCATCTTTTACAGACGTTTAAATTGCTTATAATTAAGGTAGCTCTATAGGTACTCTCTAGTCAGTTGAGATATTAAAAAAAATTTCTTTTTAAACACTTTATTTATTTTGATATATTATTTTGTTTAATTTTGTTTAAATAAAGCATTATTAACAATAAATTTTGATAGTACATTTGACT
>JAWWML010014621.1:0-24151 GCA_035047165.1 Ormyrus rosae | reverse complement strand
TTAATCCCATTTAATTTTTTTACTATACCCAAACTTGGGGGGTTGGCGAGCGGAGCGAGCAGGGGGGGTACCCCCCCCTAGTATATATATATATACATATACTAGGGGGGTTCCCCCCTACTCGCTCGGATCGTCAACCCCCAATTAATATCTTTTATCAATTATCAATACTAAATTCTTTATCCATGAATGTTATTAATACATTAATAAATGAAATTGTATAATATACCTTACAATTATTAAAAAAATGAATGCAATTAAGTATAAATATAATGAATCATAAATAAAATAAACCACCACTGGGGTACTGGCACGGCGCGTTGGAGTTTTTTTTGTCAGAATTTTAAAAATCATACTTTTATTTTTTCAGTTCCAAGTCAATATTATTGGCATAGAATAATACATCATATTCTCAATTAATAAAAATAGGATTACAAAAATAATGACCGTGGATCCCCCTTCACCTGTAGCCCTACATAACCACGCGTAGCTATTCGTTTATACAAACAGATTTATGTTTGTTCAATTCAACCCAAAATTTTTTGCATAAACTCCCTCATGCCATCCCAATAGCTACATACCTATTTTCCTTTTGTGCCTTTGATGGAAGAAAATTATTTTCATTTTAAATTAATTTTGAATAAATACAATTTTAATATTTAAAAAAAGTAATTATTAATTAACTGAGTTGAAAAAATCTAAGCTGAAATCCGAATGGAAATCAATTTAAAAATTTCTGCTTTCTCAGTAGTGTTTAAAGTTAGTTATCCTTGGTATATATACTTTGTTTCCAATTTTTCATCAGTTATTATTTCAGCTTCAATGTTGTATTTGAATAATTTTATTATTTTTAGGCGAGTTCCATTACATAATCCTTCACTTATACTTAAGTTTCTGATTAACATGGCTATTGCATTAATTTTTAATTTTAATTCATGAGGTGGAAGACCTTCTTTTATATTATTTAAAACTTCTATAGGATAATTTAAGTGAATATTGTCATCAGTTTCATAACCACCTTTATGGATTGCATAATCTATGCTGTAATAAGTTTTTAATTCTCCAGGTAATAATTTTAATACTTTTTCATTTATAATTTTTATATCATTATTATAAGGCGCTAAAATTACTCGATTAATAGAATTATTGATATTAATGTCATTATAAATTTTCATGCATACATCATTTGTTTTCCATGTTGTTGGAATGATAAATTGATTAATTTTACCTTCTCCAATTTTTAATAAAAATGATGAAAATTCTATATTTTCAGAACGAATGTTTTTTCTTAATTTTATAATTTTAAAAAGTGGCCATAATTTAGAGTATTTAATTGTTTCTTCAATTATACATGTTCTATATCCATGTTTTATAACTGGCAGAATTTATCTAAAATCTCCTTCTAAAATTATTAATTTTGCACCAAATGGTTTTTCATTAGAACATATATCTTTTAAAGTATTATTAGCTAATTCCAAAGCTTTCCTTGGAATCATTGATGCCTCATCCCAAATTATTACTTCAGCTTCTCTCAATATTATTTTATCTCTTTCAAGTTTTAAGAATATATTTTCAATATTATTCAAATCTAAAGGTAATCTAAATGTTCGATGACTTGTCATTCCTTTTGGCAATAAAATTGATGCTATTCCAGTTTAAGCCATCGATAAAACTTTCATATTGTTTGATAAAAAGTAATATATTAAACATTTATATAAAAACGTTTTTCCAGAACCACCGGGTCCATCAAGAAATTAATCTAAATTTTTATTATTATTCACTATAATATGGGGCTCCTCAACAAAATCAATTAATACTTATTTATACTTTTGATTCTGAGAAATCCATTAGATCAATAAAAACATTACGTTCACATATTCAATTAATTGCAATTAAAGTACTAAAAATGTGATAAGTATTGTATAATTGCGCATCGAAGAAATAGTGTATAATTCAAAAAACTTGAATGAAATTATCAATTACCTAGTAAATACCAATACCCCGGTAAATCATACTCATTTTTCGTTTTCCCTAATTTTTGGCGAATTTTCAACGGCTTCTTATTCTAACATTCCGGTACGATTATAATACGCGCAATTATTGAAAAAATTATTAATAATAAGCATTCATTCAAAGCGTGGCCCAAGGTATTCTTCACTTGCTATGACACCAAACGCCGAAGACTCTTTAATAGTTTACTTGACGATATGATAAAGAATGAAGTTTTCGGGCACGTTTTAGTGTATGAATTTACAATTGAATTTCAGAAAAGAGGCTTACCACATGCCCATTGTATAGTAACGTTAAATCATAATAATAAATTAATGACACCAGATGCAATTGACAAACATATCTCTGCTGAAATACCATCTGGTAATAATAAAACATTACAAAAATTAGTGATAAAACATACTACACGGACCGAATAATAAAAATTCTCCGTGTTTTGATAAGTCTAAAAAAGTTTGTAAAAAAAATTTCCTAAACAGTTCCAATTATTAACAGCATTTCAAAAAAATGGTTATCCTCAATATAAACAAACAAATAATTCTTGTGATACCCACATAGCACAAAAGCTTCCCAACGAAAGTTTCATCTAATATTACACAGAAAGATTCGTTACAGTTTGTAGGAAAGTATATGAAACTTGGTAACAAAAAACTTCAGGAAGCCTATGGATATCATTTAATGAATACCAAATGGAAAGCTTAATAACAGTTAAAATGATATTACTGTAACCTTCCAATAAATATTCGACTACATCTGACAAGAAGCATTCATGAAAGATTGCAGGAAGACTGCACACAAAATTTATGAAAGTTGAAATAAAAAGCTCATGCGAAGATTTCAATCAAACTATTTATAATGTTAAGTTGAAATATTCTCCGGAATCTTCCAGCAAGATAATCTTTATCAATCAGGCGTTCTTTTATTGAAAGCGTCATTAATCTTTCAAGTAAGATTACTGTTAGATTACTGTAAAATTTTGAAGGGATAAGAAGAGTATATATTGATAGATTACCGCGAGCATTATTGTAACATTACTGCAAGCTTTCACTTTTATATTCCACGAAAAACGTGCGAAAAGATAACGTAACAGATTCCAGTGACTTTCCAATGAATGTTAAACTATACCTTACAAGAAACATTACGGAAGATTGCAGAATGACTCCTTACGATATTTATGAAAGTTTGAATAAAAATCTCATATGGAGATTTCCCACGCACATATAATGAAAGTCTTCCTGTGAAACTTTGAAGAAATATTACAGTGTAAGATTCCCATAAGCTTTCTGTAAGTGAAATGAAACTCTCAATAAGCTGCCATTGGAATGTTCCAAGAAAGCTTCCCGTAAGTTTAAGGAAACATAGGCGAATGGGGATAGAAAGAAGATAGACAAGAACAGATATAGAAATATTTCATGGGATATTTCGAGAAAGACTACCGTAAGCTATTTGAAAGATTCAAATTTAACATTCCCTGAAAGCTTACAGGAAACTTGTAAAAGAGATTTCGGCAAGCTTCCAGGGAACATTGCATTCTAACTTGTAAGAAACTTTCATATAAGATTAAGGGAAGACTTATTGTAAGAATTCGGTAATGTATTACAGAAAGCTAAAGTACAGCTTACGGAAAAGCAGCCTGCAACATTTTATTGAACAGTTTCAAGAAAGCTTCCTGTAGTGTTCACAGAAAGGAAAAAAAAGAGATTTAAAAATGCGAACGTTGAATATTATATGAAAATTTTCAGAATCGTTCCTGTAAGCTTACGTGAAACATTGCAAGTAATATTAAACTTTTGCACTTTTCAAATCTTCCTTTTTCAATCCTGTGAACCTTACGGGAAACTTTCTTGAAACCTTTGAATGGAATGTTACAGGCAGGTTTTCCGTAAGTTTTCAGTTCAGTTCTCTGTAATATATTACCGAAATCTTACATGTCATCTTACAATCTTACATGTGTCAGGTACGTGATGGGTGTTGTGGGAATTCATCATATCACCCCTCATAGAATCAGCCTGGACTGGCTGCGTGTGGAGAGCCGCAGGTCATACTTTATGGCCGTGCTCATTTACAAGGTCCTGCGCATGCGTACTCCGGAGTACCTGGATAGCTTGCTAATCAGGTATACGCCTAGGCTGCCTGTGAGGGGCCATAAAAAAGAACTCATGAGCCCCACAGTTCGTACTGAATTTGGACTGAAATAATTTTCAGTCCAAGCGGCGCACCTATGGAACTCTATCCCATCTGCAATCAGGGACGCGGCATCCCTCAGTACCTTTAAGCAGCTGGCTTGGACACACTTCACAGAATTAGACTGATCATTATACTAATGTATTGTAAAAACTACCCTACAAACTGACTTACATGACACATATGTATAATTCGAAAATTTGACTGTCGAAACTGACTAAACCTTTCATGGACAGCGTATCGTTTGCTGTCCATCTTTGTATTCTTTATACAATAAATACAATACAATACAATACAATACAATACAATACATAAATGCTTGCCTTAAACTACCAAGAATGTTTCTTGCAAGGTAGAATGTAATATTCCTTGGAAGCTTGCTGAAATGTACACTGCAAGTTTCCCCTAAGTTTTCAATGAATGTTACACTTGAGTCTTCTAAATAGCTTTCCGTAGTCTTTCTCGGAATATTCCATGAAATATTTTAGTATCCGTTCGGGAAACATTCCCTACAAGTTTTACATTATCTTTCGTGGAATCTTCCTGACATTGATCTGTCCCAGACATTTTCATCTTCCAGGAAGTTTTCCATGAAAGCTTCCTGGAAGATTCCAACAATTTTACGTGCTATGTGGATTAGCGCTCAGCCGAGGCGAGGGAGAAAAATATAGTATATTTTTATCAAATGAGCCCAAACTGTACTTTGTACGCCGATTTGATCCAAAGATATTGCTATTTCAAATTTTTTGCTTTGGCTCAAACTCCAGAATGAACTGACAGAAGAATTGTCATTTAACAGGGCTTAAAATCTTTGTTTTTGATGTCTTTCTGGACTGATGCACATTTTTTGTTAAATGTTTTGGTTTAGTATTTTGAAATTAAGAAAAACTGAAAAATATTAGTAGATTTTTAACTAATTTTTTGAATTTTCTCAATTATTCTTAATTTAAACATACTAAACCCGAAGAATTTAACAAAAAATGTGCATCAGTCCAGAAAGACATCAAAAACAAAGATTTTGAGACCTGTTAGATGACAATTCATCTATCAGTTCAGTCTGGAGTTTACGCTAAACTACGAAAGTTTTCAAAAAACAGTAATAAAAAAACTTGTTATGTTATCCTGAAAATATCACACTCGCCACAGCACTAACTTTATAAACTATAAGTACCACTTGTCTTGAAAAGTTAAAGATGACTAAAAATGTTCGCGCTCCATTGTCAGAAAGAAAAGGACTTCTCTAGGCAATTAAATTACTTCTTTGTCGAAAACTGCCATGAAAAGCTTGTATCAGCATTACTCGAATAGTATCAGCATCATTACTAAATCTAAAACTTCATAATGCTTACCTCTACAATAAGAGCAAGCTTGTGTAGTCTAGGTGCATGATGTGTAAGCTAGCATAATCTCTGTAAATGAAGTAATTCTGCCACACTGCTGGAAAGTGCAAATCTATAACAGCATTTATAAATTATACACTTTCGTACTAATATTTAAAAAGCACTACAATAAAAACGCAAAAAAGTAAAACCTGATGATGGCTAAAGAGGACCTGAAACAGAAAAATGAAAGTTCTTTTTAGCTCGACAGCGGGAAATCATAATGGAACTTTAAAATTTACCTGCTTTGAAATAGTAGCACTGTGTCCAGGAGTATTTTCTTTGATGATATTAAATGATTGTAAACCTTACTCCAAAGAATAAACAAACATGTTTAACCTCAACGTATGCTTCAGGCATAACTTTTGAAATTTTTTACATTTGTGCCTGAAAATTTTTTTTTACGTTTTAGATAAAGTATAGAATTAAAAAATCAAATAAAAAATTTATATTTGGAACCTTTTTCAGTATATACCCCTTTAACTCACATACCATAGTATCAAAGTCCTAGCATTTAAAATAAATATTTCATGAAAGATTGAACTGGTCCTCTAAAGGATAATGACAAGGCCGTTTTCGTAAGAGACGTGAGGATCATTTTTTAATCCTTAATACAAAAAAACTGTCATTAGCTGCTATGTACTGAATTACTAAAACTAAACATTATTATTGTAATAAATAGTTAAATGACTAAAGTTCTTTCTTACGATAATCATTAAATCAAGATGAATTTTACTTATAACTTATTGTGTTAGTTTTATCTTTTGCAAAGTAGTTTCATTGATTACTGTGGCAATGGTCTTATTACAAGATTGCATCTGTTTGGAAATACATTGCTTTTTATTTTATTTCAGAATTTTCATGGAATGCAACAAAGATCTACTACTCCAAATACACAAGGAATTGATACTAGTGTAAGTATTGAACTTCAAACGATTATTTTAATTCTAAGAAAATACTTATTTTATAACAAAAAAATTCTTATAAAATCTATCATTTATTATAATATGGAAATATTCCTATTATATTCTATTATTTCTACTAGTTTTCCAAAGAAAGTTGTCCTTCTTTAAAGTTTTCCTTCCTTTTCCTTGATTCGATATTATAAAAAAATACTATTTCAGACGTTTATTATCATCTAGGAAACGCGTTAAATAAAACCAAACTATTTAAAAGTATAAACATCCTATCATATTCTATATTAAGGAGGTTATATACTGATATTTCCTCCTATAAACAGACTCGAAAAAAAATCTGTAAGATTATGGTTTCTTTTTAAAGTATCTATTAAAAATATAGTATATTTTTATCAAATGGGCCCAAACTGTACTCTGTAGGTCCATTTGATCCAGAGATATTACTATTTTAAATGTTTTGCTTTGACGTAAACTCCAAAATGAACCGATAGATGAATTGTCATCTAAAAATTTTTGGTATGGTATTTTTAAATTAGAAAAAACTGAAAAATATTGGTAGATTTTTAACAAATTTTCTGAATTTTCTGAATTTTTCTTAATTTAAAAATACTAGACCAAAAAAATTTAACAAAAAAATGCATCAGCCCTAAATGACATCAAAAACAAAGATTTTAAGCCCTGTTAGCAGTCTGGAGTTTACGCTAAACTACTAATGTTTTCAAAAAACAGTAATAAAGAAACTTGTTATGTTATCCTGAAAACATCACACTCGCCACAGCACTAACTTTATAAACTATAAGTACCACTTGTCTTGAAAAGTTAAAGATGACTAAAAATGTTCGCGCTCCATTGTCAGAAAGAAAAGGACTTCTCTAGGCAATTAAATTACTTCTTTGTCGAAAACTGCCATGAAAAGCTTGTATCAGCATTACTCGAATAGTATCAGCATCATTACTAAATCTAAAACTTCATAATGCTTACCTCTACAATAAGAGCAAGCTTGTGTAGTCTAGGTGCATGATGTGTAAGCTAGCATAATCTTTGTAAATGAAGTAATTCTGCCACACGGCTGGAAAGTGCAAATCTATAACAGCATTTATAAATTATACACTTTTGTAATAATATTTAAAACGCATTACATTAAAAACACAAAAAAGTAAAGCCTGATGATGGCTAAAGAGGACCTGAAACAGAAAAATGAAAGTTCTTTTTAGCTTGACAGCTAGAAATAATAATGGAACTTTAAAATTAACTGCTTTGAAATAGTACTACTGTGTCCAGGAGTATTTTCTTTGAAGACATTGAATGTTTGTAAACTTTACTATAAAGAATAAACCTACATGTTTAACCTCAACGTATGCTTCAGGCAAATCATTAGCACTAAAAAACGATCAGCTGACAAAATGCACAGTCTACGGCGACCGTGGCGACACTTCTGAGACGCGATGAGCGCGCTTATTCAAAATTTCAAAATTGATATTCTTTTATTAAATTATCAAAAATCAATAAAGCATAATATATAATATATAAAAAAATGTTTAATAATGTTGAAATAATAATTAAAATATTTTTAGAGTGATTTCTTTAGCAAACTTAAATTTTAGTATTTTTAGAGAATTACATTTTAAGCCTTACTTTTGAAATTTTTTAAATTTGTGCCTGAAAATTTTTTTCTACAGTTTAGATAAAGTATAGAATCAAATAATCAAATAAAAGAAAAATATGTTTTGGGTCTTTTTTCAGTATATAACTCCTTTAACTTAATTTGTTTGTGATATTCGTTCTGTTATGTCTTATCCTGATCCACGAAATTCTTATTCCAAAATATATAAGTGTTAAAGTGCCTATTTGAAAAAAGCTTGAATAATAATAGTATTATCAAAAAAAGGTTTATCTTCCATCATGATAGGCAAAATTGACTCCACTGCGGATTCGAAATCTAACTTTAAGGACGTTGGTGCCAAATATATATGTCATGCCCGTGTGGGGCGAGGAAAGAGAATTCCCCTCTCCCTCGCAAGTGGCTCCCCGCTCACCGCGCGCCACCTCTGCAGCCCAAGAACTCGACACTTTGTTTACATTTCTGTTTGTTTCTGTGAAACGGTATGGTAAACGATCATGATCCGGATGCAATTTTGTTCTTTGATTGTTTTTCTATTAAACTGCAGGTTTTTTTGAACATTCAATGAATTCATTGCTTTGAATTATAAGAAAATATCACTTTTTTCATACCTCGGTATTGGGATTACATGTTAAATTTCTAAACTTCGAATGTTTGTATCTCAAAAACTGTATCGCTGAGACCTCTAATTTTTTAACCATACATAGAAAATATTATCCATAATAAATATGTAAAATTTCAAAAGATTCTATCCACATTCATTTTTGGCACTAACGTCCTTAAGAACTTAAAGGTACCAAAAAACATTAGGTTTAACCATATTAAACGTTTTCGACAGGGCCCCCTCCTGGTTATAAGCTAAAAAATTGATGGACATGAAGAATGTGTCGTATGTTTCTGTAAAAATGTTTTTCCGAAACTGATTATCGTCAAAAACTTATCTAAGAAAAATTCTGAAAAATCTTAAGGGTAGAATACAGTCAAAAATCACCAAAACTATTTTTTTTTTATTTTTTGCTTATTTTTTAAATAATACTTGGGGCTACGCGCGCCAACCTCTAACTCCATGTTTTTTAAAAACTTCATAATTATATTAAAACCAAAATTTTAGTAAAATTAAGTGAAGATAAAAGAACGTATTACACACACACACACACACACACACGCGCGCGCGTACACTGGCACGCACACGCGCTCTCACACACCCACCCACCCATTTGCATTGGATCCAGCTGAAATCGTGCACGAAGGTTTATTTATTATTATGTTTATAAAAAATTTACAGAAGCTTTTATTCTTAAAATAATTTTCCACTTTTTTATTGATAGTTATATTGATAATTATATTAAAAATAGACCATTATTTCACTCTTTTTATGTTTCGCTGACTTAAAAAGTCTTTAACTTGCATTTTTGAGTTTAGAAACAAAAGCCTCTCTAAAGTTATAGTACTTGGCACGTACTAAAAAATGACCCCGCACCAAACTTATGGAAATTGGATCTCGGTTAAATTTGCTAAAATTTTAGTATGTTATTCTTCTTTCAGTGCTGATCAAAACTTCTCATGGACACAAGGTCCAAAAATTTATAGTTTCCGAGATGCAGAGCGTCTAATGTGGGATAAATATTATCAGAGCTATACGCTCTGAACTGAACAGTGTGTCGGGGAGACACGTTTTCTTTTTTCTCTGCCTAGTTATATATATACACATACACGCATATACCCCCCCCCTCACACACACATGCACACATGCACACAAGCGCACAAACACACGTACTCGCACACACGCTTACGATACATATATTGTATACATATAAATGTATAATATATATAGCATAAACCGTCGGCATTAGCATTACCCGATATATACCACGTGGAGGTTGCGCGATCGGATTTTATACATCATGCAGCCCTTAAAAGAGCTGATTTTCTTACGTTCTCATAGGCATCGTCATTGTCAGTTGAGCATGATGGTTGTTTATTTATTTTTTAATGGCGTGGTCTATTTCCTGCATCTTGCACGGTCTCGATCAGTCTTGTGGATGGATAATGAACATTTTCTTCATGTTGTGCATATCCAAAAAACCATATAACACTTGCAACATGTACACATGGTCCAGTTGGTATATAAGCAATCCAAATCTGATGCCTGGTAGCATTGCGAAATCGAGAAAAAACTCGAATTCTTATAAATCCTGGTTGAGGCAGTCTGTTTTGATCCCGTAACATTTCTAACTGAAACTCTTCTTCAGTTTCTCGCTGCAATTTATCTTGCACATATGAAGGGGCCAGATTTATAAGTGCACCAGCAATTCGATACAAGTCTCCAATATACGGAATTGCTTCTACCTCCCATCTTAATTTCGTAACAAGCCGCGATTCGTTTGCATCTTCACAGCTAAGCTGACGTTCGTTTTGATTTAATAGTGTTGGCATTTTCCAAGTAAAACCCAATTGTTCAAATAATGGGATGGCATCTCGGTATCCTCTGTCAACAATAATAACATCACCATTCTGAAACCATCTCCTCATTCTTTCTGCATCGTGCTGAAATTCATTTTCTAAAATGGCAGCATCATTGTTTGGGTAATCAGAAAAATATGGATCTTGAATATCTCTGATTACATACGGTCTATTAATAAACTGCAAACCAAGTAAAAGGGGTGGTAACAAAAAACCTCGATCATCTAAATGATGTTGACATGATTTAACATTCTCAGGAATGTATATATTTCTGGAGATAAAGGCACTAGCTTTAGATTCAATGGATAGAAGGTGAAGGTCCACTTCAGCGTTGCGTATGAGATATGTACTATTCCTAGTTTGGGTTAAAACATTTAATCTTAAGCGACCTAGATCTACTACAACCGCTTGTATTTCTTCACGAACCGATTGGTTGCAATTTATACATATGCGTGTCATATCTATAACTATAAAATCTGATCAATCCGGAAGCCTATGAGAGTAACGGCGTGCCATCAGAATGAATATGCATCTCATTGTTTTATAGCCAACTTGAAAAATAGAGAAATTTGCCGAAATCTTTCAGCTGATTGGATATAACTTTTTCCGGCATAATTATTAGTTGACAAAGTACCTACAGATAATGTCAGATCAATCCGGAAGCCTATGAGAGTAACGGCGTGCCATCAGAATGAATCTGCACCTCATTATTTTATAGCCAACTTGAAAAATAGTGAAATTGGCCGACATTTTTCACACGACTGGATATAACTTTTTTCATGTAGATTCGTTCTGGTGGCACGACATTACTCTCATTGCCTTCTAGATTGATCAAACTTATCTGTTGGTAGTTTGGTAAACTAATAAATTGTCTGGAAAAAGTTATATCCAATCAGCGGAAAGATTTCGCCAAATTTCAGTATTTATCAAGTTGGCTATAAAATAATGAGGTGCAGATTCGTTCTGATGGCACGCCGTTACTCTCATATGCTTCCGGATTGATCAGACATTATCTGTGTGTAGTTTGGTCAACTAATAATTATGCTGTAAAAGTTATATAAGTTAGTTATTGTTTGTATAACCCCCTTAAGTAAATCATTGATCAAACCGTAAGCCCTCAAATTCATCAAACTCTGCCCACTCCGAGTTTTATTAAGAAAATCATTGACCAAATTGCAACCTTTCAAACCCACCAAACTCTACCTTGAGTTCAATTAAGTAAACCCTTAACTTAAATTAAGCAACCAAGAATGGTCAATGATTTACTTAATTAAACTCGAGGTGGGCAGAGTTTGGTGGGTTTGGCGGCTTGCGGCTTGATCAATGATTTACTTAAACTTACTTTACTTAAACTTGGGGGAAGGGTTTAGATGGTTTACGAAAGTAATGTTCCCGTTTTAAAAAATCACTATAACTTTGAAATAACCTTGAATATCGAGTTCAAGGTCAAGGTCAGAGTATCGGTAGAGACCCCTCAGATCCCTTTAACATCTGTCTAAACAATTTTTGAAGTATTTGGCTTTAGGTGATGAAAAATTTAAGTAGGGAGTTTAATTAAATTCGTAAATTTGAATTTCATTCGACCTTGCCATAACCTTGATTCTCATACCATTTACGACGTAAAATATCTCTCTTTTCGAATCCGGGGTAAAAAGTAGGTATTTCCATTTAAAAAAATAACTTCGACCTTGAAATGTCCTTGAAAATCGACTTCAAGGTCAAGGTCGTTAGCAGTATTAGGTGGTCCCCTCTGTCCCCTTCAACTTTTGTCTGAACCATTTTTCTATATCCTGCTTAGATTCCGAGAAATTCAGGTGGGGCCATTAAAATGGCCCACCCCGTATATTTCACGGTGTTTTAACTTTTACAGTGGTCATCTGAACCTATATACATAGGACATACGTTCCCTTCGAATCGAATAAAAATTTAAAAGCCGTAAATATCATTCAACAAATGCAGGTATACTTCATTAAAAAAATAATCGTTTAAAACATGGGAATGTGTTTTGTTTTTCATTCAATTTTAATTTAGAAGGTTTCATTTTCTTGCTTATTCAAAAAACATCCCTAGGAAGTGTGGTAAATTATTGTTTTCTTCTAACCTCTTGTCAATTGGATAAAGTAGTCAATTGAGTTTAGGTTAGTCAATTGAGGCTATCGATGAATTATAAACATGTAGAATTTCAAAAGCAGATACCATTTAATAATTTAAAATTTGTAAATAAATTTTAATTGTGCCTGAAGAACTTTTTATCCGATAAGTTATTTTTTATTTATAAAAGAAGTAGAAGGCCTTAGAACTCCACAAAGTTCATCGAAGAGGTAAGAGGAAACATGTGCATTAGTTTGGGCCAGATCTGTAACCCAAATATGGTGATCTCTCCTTGTCAGTTCATGGAGATATTGCAATTGCAAATAATTTTGTCTTTGACCAACGTAACCTTAAAATTTGGTTTTTCGACAATTTTATTTTAAATTACACAATTCTCTGCTAAAACGTAGTGATGATATGTTCTAAAATTATAGCATTGCCTTTAACAAAAGCGTCAACCTCAAATTATTTGACCTTAATTCCAGTTTTCAACATCAATTCAAGGTCAACTTTACAATTTTAAATAGAAACCCTTATTTTTTATTGAAACTTTTCAATCCATATTCGGATGTCGATTTATGGAATAAAAAATAGGGGTTTCTATTTAAAATGTTAAAGTTGAGTTTGAATTGAACTTGAAAACTGGAGACAAGGTCAAAGACATGGCCACCGCCAAATTCGTTTTTTGAAATACTATAACTTTTATACTTAAATTTTTTTCATAGGATTTCACCCTGCAAAGTTATCGGGGGATTCGAGCCTTTTTGAAACACCTTTTATATATATAACCATATGAAATATGTTATTATGGTTTTTGTACTTTCTAACAGTTTTAAAAACAAAAATAGACTAGACCTTCAAAATAATAATTAAATGTTATACCATGCAGAAGAAAGCCGGAGGACTATCATCAAGCTGGAGGTCTCTAAAATGAGGTATAATATGTCGCATGTCTTGTAAGTTGGAGGTCCTCGAGCTGGAGGTTCAGCCAGTCTGTGGTCTATTAAGCCGAAAGAACAATTAGAATTATAGTAAAAGATTATATCCTAACTTTTTACATTCTTTTTATATCAAACATATTAACAATCTTTTTTGACGATTGAGAAACATTCTCGATAGTCGACTAACCCGCCTAGAACATTTCTCTACTTTTACGGATCCTTCAGAGATTTCGTTTCATCTTTCATGGTATTTTTTATGTATTTTAAGAGTTCCAGTCGGTGCTGTATTAAACCGATAGAACAGTTAGAATTATACGGCATAGTAAAAGATTATAATAGTAATTTTTTACATCAAGAGGCGCGCTAGCGCCTCGAGGCAAGTCTGAGTTTCGAACGAATGACCAACCTTATACTTTAAAATAGGCATTTTAGGTTAAGGTTTTTTTTTTAAAATTCTTTTTAATTATATTTTTAATTTATATGAATGGAATTCGCGTTATATATCCATTTTTTAAATCAATCTTTAATGCAGAAAAAGTTTCATGACTATTTCTTTATTTTAAAAAATTTCGTGTCTATGATCGCGTTATTTTTTTTCGATAATTTGTTCAAGATCTAGTTATTCAGTCAGCCTAGTTCTTTTTTTTACACAGTTGCATTTTTTTTTTTTTTCGTCAGTCTAGTTCTTTTGCTTCAATCGCATGTCTTATCTATATTCTATCCACGCATTTGAATCAAAGACACCGGCATTTAAATATTTATTAAAGTTCCGTGAGTTATTACAAATTATTATTTTCATGCAGTTATTTTTTAGTATACGATCACTTGTTTAAAAAAAATAATTTATATAAACATTGCAGAATTCCAAAGTAAATATCTTTTAAAGGGGAACGAATAATTCCTCCTTTTTTTCTCCTCGATAATTTTACTGGGTCGTATCGTAGACGATGCTCTAGGCGTGTCGGCGCATCGACTGCACTTCAGATGGACCGCATTGTAGTAGGTGTCTCGTCGTCTTTATAAGGTGTTTCTGGACACCTAGCTGTCGGCGCATCGACTGAACTTCAGATGGACCGCTTTGTAGTACATGTCTCGTCGTCCTCAAGGTGTTCCTGGACACCTGGACATCGCTTATAGGAACCCCTTTCGATTTTCTGCGCATCGACTGTACCCGAGATGGGACGCTTTGTAGATGACTTTCGCCGTCCTTAAGGTGTTCTTGGACAGGTGTCCAGGTGAACATCGTCTATAGACGATGTTAGGAACACCTTTCGATTTTCGGCGCATCGACTATATATGTGTAGGTCTCTGTAGACGATGTCTCGTCGTCCTAAGGGATTCTCTGAGTACTTATATATTGTCTATAGAAATCGTATAATTATGATTTTTATTTAATAATATGATAATATAATATGAAATGGAAAGAGACAAGTATATATTATATTTTAAAAATCACTTTCTTATGAAAGTATAAAAAGGAGTCAAGTCTGAGTAGTTTCCATCTACTATTATTAAAGTTATACTTATACTGGAATCATGAAATGGAAATAGACAAGCGTATACAAGAATATTTTATATGTTAAAATTTACTTTTTGACGAAAGTCAAGTCTGAGTAGTTTCCATCTAATGTTATCGAATACTTATACAAATTTTTCAAATTAACGGAATGAAAGTACTGAAATCCGGAAATGTGAAAGAAGTAAGTTTTTTTGATAAACACATTTTTACTTTAAAACAATGCAAACATTTTTAAGAATAAGTTTAACCATATACTGAACCAAACAGGTATAGTTTTTACAAAATTAAACTAAAGAAAGTACTGAATTCATTAAATGAAAAAGAGACAAGTATGTATTAAAACCATGTTAAATATAAACTTTTTAAATTGAAGGAGCGAAAGTACTGAAATCTTGAAATATGAAAGAGGCAAGTTGCTATTATCAGTTTTCTACAGAATAGCAGTACTAAATCTTTCAAGGTTTTCGTAATCTGTGCCAGTTCCATTTTGTTTATAATTATTCGACAGAGAGTTATCGATATTATTATTTAAATAGCTTAAAATAATTCCTGTAGAAACATTTGTAGATCTTTTTCCTAAGGGAATTATTTGTTAACAAAAAAAAAAAAAAAAAAAAAAAAATAACGTTGTATCTTAAACAAAGCTTCTAATATTTTAATTTCGATGCGTACATTTTATTACCATTATACAGAATAATTTCCAAACCTGCTTGTAACTTACTTGCAGGATCTCTGAAAAAGTTTCTCGAAAATATCATCACTTTTTATTTAAATAGAAAATAAAATAATTGATCATACGATAGCATTAGTTGTGAATTCTTTACTCTCTGTATCAAATACATTGGTACATCGCGGTATTGATATTTTCGAGAAACTTTTTCAGGGACTCTGCAAGTACGTTACATGCAGGTTTGGAAACTATTCTGTATAATGGTAATAAAATGTACGCATAGTACGGTTTCGTTCTAAGAACTATCCCCGCCTAGCCTCATGCTTACCAAGCAGCACGTCAGCAGATCGGCCCTCTGATCCTCACCGTTACTCCGTTCCTCGGCGGCCCAGGGTGGGAGGTTGGCTTTACATCCTGAACACAATTTCGCGGCGCACCTAGTTCTCTTGCGAGAGCGAGGTTTTCGCACGGCGCGCGTACGCCGGATTGCTTGTAGGTAAGGCGTACCGTTACAATTTTAAGCCTTGTTTCGTCTCAATTCATTGAATGGTTCAACCAGGAGTTGACGCCAAACTCCTAAAAACCAAAGTTTTCAGAAAAAAAACAATAAAAGAGCTTGCTATTTTCTTCTGAAAATTTCACAATCTGCACAGCACTTATTTTTTAAACCATAATTATCACTTTTATTGAATGGTTAAAGTTGATTAAAGATGTTTTTCTCACATTTCAAGGGAATGAACATTCTCTACACAAAAAAGTGACTACACAATAAGGTTTCCATGCACTGATAAATTGTACACAAAATTATTGTACATATTAATTCTCTGCATGAATAATGTTTAATAAGAATTGAAAATAATGAATTCTGCGCCAAATTATTCAACACCAATATTTTCTACACAGTGTGAGTTTTAAAATAAAATTTGTATGATTTTGTTATACTACACGAAGAAATCCAACACGCGTAATCCTACACATAAAAAAATGCGACACCGAAGATACTCTATACAATATACAATATATACAATAAAAAACTCTACAAGCCTTTGTTTTACATATCTATTGTACAAAAACAAAGGCGTGTAGATGGATCTCGTGTAGATTTTTTTGTGTACAGTATGTTCGGTGCCAAATTTTGTCATGTGTAGGATTACACGTGTTGGATTTCTTGGTGTAGGAAAACAAAATCATGCAAAGTTTATTTTGAAACTCACACTGTGTAGAAAATATTGGTGTTGAAAAATTTTGCGCAGCATTCATTATTTTCAATTATTATTAAAAATTATTCGTGCAGAAAATTAATATGTAAAATAATTTTGTGTAAGATTTATCGGTGTATTGTGTAGTCACTTTTTTGTGTAGAGAATGTTCATTCCCCATTCCAATGTTATGTAGAAAAGATAACTCTTCTACAGACAATTGAGACACTCCTTTGTCGAACACATAAGATCAGCATTATACCTGGAGTTACATAATACCTGGATCATTACTAAATCCAGAATTTCACAATGATTTCTTTTCCAATAAGTAAAAGCTTGTTGTAATCCATGTGCATGATGTTCAAAGCAAAGGCAAGATCTATGAAAAATTGGACAAAAACTTACCAATTGCTATTACTTTCCTTGATCTAGCTAAAGCATTTGATACAGTTAATCATAAAATTCTTTTAGATAAACTATACACATATGGAATTAGAGGAAAAGCACATGACATAATTAAGAGCTATTTAAATGATAGAAAACAAAAAGTAAGAGTTGGGCAAAATGAAAACGAGTACAAAAATATAAACATAGGCGTTCCACAGGGAACAATTTTAGGACCATTACTGTTTATCTTATAAATAAATGATCTCTTGAACAGTTTACCCGATAATACAAAAATATCCTATGCTGATGATACAGCTATTGTATCGGCAGGTAAAACCTGGAATGATGTAGAAGTAATGATGAATAAATATACACAGGAAGTTTCAAGTTGGTTAGCGCTAAACGAATTAACTTTAAATGTAAACAAATTTGTTTATATTACTTTTGGCAATTACTGTAATTGTGTTCCAAAACAATTTAATGTAGCAATAAATAATGAAAAACTAGAAAGAGTAGAAAAATGTAAATATTGAGGAATTATTTTTGATGATAATTTAAAATGGGATGAACATATAAACTATGTAATAAAAAGAATAAAATATTTTATTTTCGTTTTTCAAAAATTAGCAAAATTTATGCCTAGCAGGACCCTAAGAATAATTTATTATGCGTTCTTTCATAGCATTATAAATTATGGAATTATTGCATGGGGTGGAGCCTACAACAGTAATTTATCACTGCTTCAAAGTATACAAAATCATTTACTAAAAATAGTCTCAAAAAATGATTTTGATGAAAAAATGCCACTGAATCTTAAGCAACTATTTGCATTAGAAAGCCTTAAATACGATTATAATGTATTAAAAAATATGTTTATAAACTCAACTAGTAAAACGAGAAACAAAATAATACCATTGCCAAAAATAAGTAAAACGATAAGTAACAAAAAAAGCAAAATTAAAGCAATTAAGATGTTTAACCACCTTCCAAATCAATTAAAAATTTTAAATACAGATAAGAAATCAGCATGCAATAAATTAAAAGAATAGTTTAGTTATAATGTATAAGAAATTCACAGCCATCTTGACTGAAAGATATAAAACTTATGCTAATGTTATACAACATAAAAATTTTATGTAATGTTATACAATCAAGAAATTTTTTATTTTAGATATAGTTAGTTGATAAGTTAGATTTTAAGTTAAGCAATCACACTGGACTACCCCGGTTTGCTATAGCAAAGTAAGGTAGTGCCACTATGTTTTGCATCCGTGTCTAGAATAAATTTTCTTTTGTACACCGGTCTAGCGAACAGGAATTTGTTTTCCTCTGCTGGATTACTTTAATGTAATGTAATGTAATGCAATGTATTACTCTAGTTTTAAATAAAATAAAAAAAAAAATAAAAAAAATAGTACACTGTGCGCCGCGATGATTCGAGAGATCAGCTTTGACCGCTGACGGAGACGGACCCGCGCGAAAGAAAAACCGAGCTAAAAGAGCGTGCGTGAAGAAGAGAAGAAAGTTAGAGAGAAAAGTGTTAAGCAGAGGAAGAAAGAGCGGAAGATGAACGGCAGCCGAGTTCTAGAAGAGGGAAGGGAAGACGAGCGGGGAACGAGGCTGAAGAAGGGCGACCACTGGCGAGCGGTAATTACCATCTTGTCTCCGCGACTTGTGTGCGACGGGAGCTCTCGCCGTTCCGTAAGCCGTTTTGCTTACTAAATCTTTGTGAGGTCCACGACGAGTGCGTTGGTGGTCTCCTCTGCGTGCGAGGTGGCCGAACAGCGGTTCGGTCCCGATACGCGTCTTAATTTTCCTCTCTCTCCCTTGAGTCCGTTGCGGCAATGAATAATGTAACAGCTCGCGCGTATTGGTTGGTGTTGGTGCACTCATGAGTGCACCAAAACTTCGCTTCTTTTTTTAGAGATTCGAGTTTCCGCGTAGGTGATCGCGTATGCCATCATGGTCACCTTGTAGAGTATGATTGCGATACGAGCACATGTGTATTATTCTAGGCTATGCATATTATTCTTATATAGACCTTTTAACGTCATCGCGAGTAAATTCTTTTATATTTTCATCTATTATTGGAGAGAATAAACTTCCAATCATTTTATCTAATTTTCATTTACTATTATTTCGTGCTATCTTTTGTGTTGCCTGTATTCTATATATATGAGCTAAACCTCTCGTGTTACAGCTTAAAACTATACAGATCGAAATATAAAATATCTACCTTTTCCATAAATTTCAAGTCAAAGCCTTTTTACTTCCATAATTGTTGGGCATAGAAAACTCATTTTTTTTTCAGTTTTCAACTATTTACTCAGAATCTAGTTGACAAAATGGCTTGAATTTTTATAGATGATAGCTGTTTATATTCTTAATTACCAAATTTTTCAGAGCAGTTGATAATATAAGGGGAAATACCGGTGAAATTTCAGCCTAGACTTAAAAAATTCGTAGAGCTGAAAATTTTTTTCAAGGTATCTTTCGACATGTTAAATGCAATGGTCTAACCTATTTTTATAAAAAGAAATTTTTTCATCATTTTTGAATTTTTTTTTCAAGAAAAAAATTAGATTTTTTTAAATCCATGCGTGAAGATATTTGTTATTATCCAAAGTACCCACAAAAAAATTTTAAGTGAGAAATTTCGAAAATTGAGGAAGTAGTAATATTCTTTTATTTAGGCCTTCCTATTTTGTTTTCAAAAATATTGTAACATAGTTATCTTTCCATCATAATATACGCACGAAACATAAAATAGTCATAAAAATATTATCTTCATAATGTATTTTGACTGTACTATAAAAAAATGAACAAAAAAAGTCTTGGTAAGTGACAAAATTATATTGTAATTGTATACCTGATAATAACCGTTATTGGTACAACCAAACTTTTTTGACAAAGGTCAATAATTTTTTATTTCATATGGTTATATACATATACAAGGTGTCCTATAAAGGCCCGAACCCCTCGATAACTTTTCAGGATGAAATCCTATCAAAAAAAGTTAAATAGAAAAGTTATAGGATATCAAAAAACGATTTCAGCGGTGGATATGTCTTTGACTCCAGCTTATAGAAGCTTTTTAATTTCCATCCTTCCATGAGCGTCTATGGCCTTTTTCTGTAGCTTACTCTAAATTAGTACTAATTTATTTTATCTAAATTTATATTTTGTTAATAATAATTTGTTTAAACAAATTATTTTAACAATTGAGATTTTTTTGTTTCACTTAGTTTCAATCATTTTAATTTTATTTCTGATTTATTTGTTTTGATTCGATATTCTAATTTGGAAACTTAGAATAAAATAAAATATTTTAAATGAATTTAAATGTATTAAATTCTCGAAACTCTTACGCCTTTGTTTACGCTGTGACGTAAGTGAGTGCAGCCGAAATTTAATAGTAGCCTCTAATTAGAATAAAATAAAATATCATATGTATTTTCTGAATTTCCGAGCGTAGGAGTATGCAGCCAAGATTCTGACTTATTAGTTTATTTGTTCGCTTTAATGCTTTCTTTAACCTAGGTTTTTCTATTATTAACTGTGACGTGGTAATTAATAAAAACACCTAAAAGACGGAATTATATTTTCCCGTACTACGGGGCACAAGTTTATTTTTAATAATTATAAATAAGAAATACATTATAATTATTCGCTCGCTCGCTAAGATTCCACCTAATCTCTTTATTCGGGAAAAATAAAGATTTAACCGCGAAAATTTTAGCACAGATGGGAGCTCTATCCCTCTCCCTCTCTCTCCCTCTCCCCCCCCTCTCTCTCTCTCTCTCTCTCTCTCGCAGGTACGTTTGGCATGCGGGTGGCAGGTTTTTGGCTAGGCGTAGAGCAGGTGAGCGTGCGTACGTCTTCGCGTCGACCGCCGAATTACAAGTCATTCACACGGCGTGTCAGACCACTCCCTCTAAACGACAACATATTACTCACGGGACTGACAATGACAGGGGCAGAGACAGGGTTACACTGGACACTTGGGAAGCAGGCCTGGCAAGTAACTCGGTGGCCGCATCTACGATCTCCAATACTCATAGGCGATGGTTTCAGGGGAGGGAATCCCATAAAGGCAGCGTTTCTTAATGTAAACTCGATTCGAGCTCTTATGGAGGAACTTCGTCTTTTCTTTACCGAACATCCGTCCTATGACCTTTTTGGTGTTTATGAGACCTGGTTGAGTTCGGTCGAGGACGACAGCCTCATTCAGATCGGGAATTTTTGTTTGATTAGACAAGATCGCAACGTGAATGGAGGGGGGATTGCTCTGTATGTACGCAACGTATTCAAGGTTAAAATTTTATCGTTATCAAACACTCAGGGGCCAGGAAAACTTGGCATCCCTGAGTATCTTTTTTGCAGTGCGCAGCAGGGTGACTCTCCTCCACTTCTAGTTGGTGTTATTTATAGACCCCCCGAAATTCCCATGCAAAAGGGTACCGACTTATTTGATGCTATGCGCGTGCTTAGCAGTGATTTTAGTCACAAGATAATCATGGGTGATCTGAATGCGGACATGTCGTCTGCGTCCGATGACGCTAACACTATCAAGCGCTCAGCTGAGGAGTTGTCTCTCCAGCTAGTTCGCCATGGTCCGACGCACCACCAACCTCTTGCACATGGATTGACCTGATCTTCACCGACGAAAACGACACTACACTGGACTTTAAGAATGAGTGGCTACCCAGTTTCGGTAAGCACAGCATTATTGATGTCACGATCGACATCTTCATTCCTTCGCCAAGTAAAGAGTCCTTTGCTTATACGAACTACAAGAGTGTAGATTACTGTGCTCTTGCAAATACGCTGTCTCGCTGTGACTGGGGGGCCATGCATTCCATTGAAGCCGATCTGGAGGGCGCATTACACAACCTTAATTCTAACCTTAACCTAGTAATTAACGACTTGGCACCTCTGAAGACAGTACGTCCGAAAAAGAAGTATGTTCCATGGTTTGGGCCTGAGCTGAGGCAGCTTGTTGACAAGCGCAATGCCACGCACAGGCGCTACAAGCGCACTGGGCAGCAGGAGCTGTTCAATGAGTTCCTTTGGCTCTGCAATGAGGTAGACGTACGCTCATCTCAAGAGCGTGTTGCCTTCTTCAACCAACATCTTTCTGACGCTCTTGATGGCAATAAAAATGTATGGAGGGAGATGCGCAACCTCGGCCTCTTGCCTAAGCGAAAAGAGGAGGAACTTCATGAATTCACACCGGGTGAGCTGAATGAACACTTCACGGGAATTTCCACTTCTCCCCTTGAAAACATCGAAGGATGGACTCTATACTCTCTGTAAGCGAGAAGGGTTTCTCTTTTAACCCAGTAAATCTAAACGACGTGGTCCTTACAATATCGCACTTTTCCTCGCAGGCAAGGGGAGTTGATGGTATTCCTCAAGAAGTAATCACGAAAGCTCTTTCGGTTATTCGTGATTATATTGTAAATATTTTTAACTCCTCTTTCGCCTAGGCAGTCTATCCGGATACCTGGAAGCAGGCGAAATTAATAGCCCTGAAGAAAAACAGTGCTCCTTCTAATGTCTCGGACTTTCGTCCTATAGCACTACTATGCTTTCTATCAAAGGTACTCGAGAAGATTGCCCATGCCCAAATCACGGAGTATCTTAATAATAATAAAATACTAGATCCCCTCCAGACCGGTTTCAGAAAACACCACAGCACCCAGACTGCATTAATTAAGTTGACCGATGATGTTCGCGTGGCCATTGACACGAAGAAGGTGACGCTCTTGCTGTTGTTTGACTTCAGCAAGGCTTTCGACACCTTATCACCTACTAAGTTATTGTCTAAGCTCAGTCAGCTCGGGGTCTCAAGGGCGGCTCTCCTGTGGATCAAATCATATTTACAAGGTCGGACCCAGGTGGTGATTTCTAATAAAAATGGAAATTCTGACTGGTTGGAAACCAATCTGAGTGTTCCGCAGGGCTCCGTCCTGGGACCTCTGCTGTTCAGCCTGTATGTCAATGACCTGCAACATCTTCTTCACGGACACACAATTAAACACCTACTCTACGCAGACGACCTCCAGATTTATCTGCACACCACCAAAGATAAATTTCTGGATGGTGTGGCTCGGTTAAGTGAAGCGGCACATCTGGTCTCGGACTGGGCGGGAGCCTCTGGACAGCGTCTCAACTCGGGCAAGACTAAAGTTATTTTTTTCGGATCGAAGAAGAATGTCAATGACATCAATACGTGGAACTTGCCAGGGGTTGTGATGCGGGACGGAGTGGCCGTTCCCTTGCTGTCACACTTGACAGTAAACTAACGCGGAAGCCGCAAGTAGATTCTATTACAAAGAAGGTCAATAAATCCCTATACAGCTTGCGGTTTATCAGGGATTGTACCGAGGCTCTCCGCAAAAGGTTAGTCGAGTCACTAGTAGTCCAGTTGAAATAGCTTTTTTTGGCACATTTTGACATATAGGCATTTTTTTTTTGGAATCGCTTCCTTAGAGTGCCCCCAATATGGGACCAATAACGCGAAGTCTCAACTCTGGTAGCAAGTATTGTTAAATTGCAAAAATAAGGCACTTTTTTTGGTTTTATTTTTACAGCGTCTCTCTGAAGGGAGATGGACAAAAGTCATCAACGGCCGAGTTGTAGATAAATAAATTATCTACAAAATAAGACCAACTAGATGTCGCTAAGTTAAATAGTTAATTTGCAATAAGCCGCCAAAGCGTTAAAAGTGTGTTTTTTTGAAGTGCTAATATCTCGGAAACAAATTA
>JAWWML010014610.1:0-24154 GCA_035047165.1 Ormyrus rosae | reverse complement strand
GAGGTGTAGCGGTCGGCGACAGCCGCTCGCCCCGAGCCAGACAGAGCGCGAGAGAGAGAGAGAGAGAGAGAGAGAGAGAGAGAGAGAGAGAGAGAGAGAGAGAGAGAGAGAGAGAGAGAGGACAACCCGCTAGAGCAATTCCATCTCTCGAGCGATGACGACAGCGATATGCCGCGGTGAGCAGCTATGAAACAGACGTTCGATAAACGAACGAGAGGCGCGGGGGGGAAAGAGAGGGAGAGCGAAAGCCGCGGACAAATGGCGCAACGAAAATAACCGACAGATATTATTAAATTACGGAAAGCGCGTGTCCCGCAGAGCTGCACTTCCACCCTCAATGGCTCGCTCTCGCTGCCGCGCAATTAATGACTGCTGGCCTCGCTCCTAGCTTTTTTTTCTGTCTCTCTCTCTCTCTCTCTCTTTTGCACGTGCCGCTCCGATGCGAGAGAGAGAGAGCTTCTCTATTTTTCTGGCTTTTCCGTGCCGCACTGTTTCTTTGGCCAGCTTTTTTTCTCCGCCGCTGTTTGCAGCTTGTTCCGCCTCCACCCCCCCTTTCCCCCCCACGCTCCACGGTCGCTACTTTCCGTCGCTCTTTTTTTTCTTCCCCCGTAGTTTGCAGCTCGTTTCGCGTGTGCGTCCGTCGCTGCGTGCGTGATTGCTGACGAGTGTAGTGACAGATTGACCGGTAATCACGCCACGTCTTACAAAGCGGTGTTTGATTAACGCTGTTTTCGCTGTTGTTTGATCGTGGCTTTGTGGAATTTAGTGGAATCAAAGTTTTTAGTGAGTTTTTTTTTTAAGTTCTTAAATTTGGTTAACTATTTATACCCGCAAATTTGAGTTGAAAGTATTTGTTCGTGTAATATTTATTTTAGCAGATTATTAGACTGATTCTGCTCTATTATTATTAGAAGTTTGAATGATGATGTTCAAAACAAACTACTCCACTGTTTTGAAACTCCATCGTATAATATAATTTAATTCGTCATAGTATGCAAACTATTTACTAGATATTCTTGAGATGAATTAAAAACTTTATGACAAAAATATTATCTTTCTGTAAAAAAATAATTAAAGATAAAAAGTAAACATTTTTCAATTTGCAAAGTTAATATCATTATCAATATTTTTATCGAAGCCGCATTACGAAAGATAAATTTAATAAAAGATATCTTGTCTACAAAGAATAAAAGCGAAATAAGTACCTTTTACTCCTAACGAAGGATTCTTATCTAAGTCGGAAAAAAGGAGTGTCTTAAATTTATCCAAACCTCGATCGTTAGAAAATTCAAGTATTTTTAATGGGCATTCTCATTTTCATCAGACATCGCGATTTCACGCTCATTGCAAATGAAATGTATTTTACTTGCTTCTTTGCTTTTTAGCGTCTATCTTAAGCAACGGGGCGAAGATAATTGGATAAGAAGATCACGAGAATGAAGATTGACCCACTTAACACATAACAAGAATAAAAGGATAGGAAGAAGGAAGGAGACGGCGCAATAATCTCCAAGAATCTTTTGATGACAAACAATTTAAACTAAATAGAGAGCATTTTTTAAGAAAAGTATCTTATTTTCTTCTATTTAGCGAATTTAATAAATTTATTACAAAGGTAAATAGAGATGCTCAGGCTTTATCTTATCCTACAGAATTAATTAACGCAAATATTAAGAGGAGAAACGGAGGCGCGCTTCTTATAATTTATATATATTTGCGAAGAAAATGTTTAAGTAAACACGAGACTATTTAAATTAAACGTTTGTTCAGTACTTCTATTTATTTTATTGAAATTTAAATTGAATTTGCCAATCGCAGTTATTTGTTCTATTTAAAGTAAAACGTTCTTTATGAACTTTTAGTCATTAATTACTACTTTCACATTTGCCTCATTATGTTTGTTTACTTCAAATCAAATACCAAAGTAAAATTCATACAACAGACGAAAACCGAGCTCCATATAAACAAATAATTTGTCCAGTAGTATCGCAGTATGTTTAGTCAGACATGTTACCGTCGTCATTTCTAGAACCGCTGTCAAACTCGTCGCGTCGCTCACCTATCAACAAACTTACTCCTCATCATAATTCAGCGCATAATCAAAAGCCGGAATCCAACGCTTTAAAGTCAGAGGCCTCCCACGTATATGAATACGAATTTCCCCCCCGCGATCCGTGAAAATTCGCGCGACGGCGCGTCATTCGCGCGCGGCGTCGAATATTTTCTCCCCGGCGATATCGTGGCAAATATATATATATATATCAGGCTCGTCGCGCCGGGCGACACGCCAAGCACAGGAGAAACAAAAATAGAAATGAGAGAGGGAAAGAGAAACACGCGCCCGGAGATAAGAAAATAAGCCAGCTGGGATTTCCGCGAGGTCCATCTTCTCTTCTTTATGCAAGAGAGGGAATAGAGAGCCGCCGCGCGATCAAACGGCGGAGATCCCGCGTGAGTTTCGAGTCTTCGTCATCCGCCATGGAGCGAAAAGGAGGAGTCTCTCGATTTCCGTAAAATCAATGTTTTTTCGTTCGCCGCGGCGCGGACTATTCCTTGAGGAATGGTTCCGATGCGGTCTCATTCCGGTCCCCTTTTTCAAGCTTCATCCGATGCTTTGATTCTGCGAATTTCAATTGTTAAAATCAATGTTATGCTTGAGGACGATGACTGGGATTCGTATTTTAGTTTAATCAACTGAAATGACGGAAGCGCTTTTTGCCGCTAATTTGGTATACTAAATAAAGTGTAGAATGTATTTAATAACGACTTATTAATCTATGTACTAAGAGGTGTAATTGCGAATGTGAAATTTAATTTAGTTGTATTCGATATTAACAGTTAATATTTGGTCTGCGTTAGTTCATATCGATTGACCCGAGCAAAACATTGAAATTCAAATGCTGTATTAAATTTTATGTACTGAAATATAAGCTATTTTTATTCGTCAAAGAATTTATATTAATATTTGATAAAGTTTCCTAGTGATGGAACATTTGGAATTATTCATTTTAATAACAGAGTAATTAATGCGTAAAATTACTTCTGGAATATATAAAACATGAACGGTGAATATGTAATACTTGTAATTTTAAACGAAATTAATACATTTGAAAGAGTGAAAAACAGAAAGCGAAATAAAATGTTTATTACAAAATGTAAGCAAATTAATAGTATTAAAATAGTGCAAGTGAACTGCTTAAAGCTAAAAAGTTTATGATACTGCTAGAAAAGCATCGAAATTATAAGATCTCTATTATATACAATGTGCAAAGTATCTCTTCTCGAATAAGTGTGTAAAGAGAGGGTAGAATCTCGGAAATACAAAGCATAAATGTTGGAAGAAGTGCCAGCGTCGCGGGCCGAAGCAAAGCGAAAGAGGAGCGCAGAAGTAGCGAAGACAGAGAGAGCGAGAAGTCGAGCGCCAGGAGGAGAGAGAGAGCTCGCGACAAAGTCGATAGAGTTTTCCGGCCAATCACAAAATGAGAGAGGATCGCCTTAAGAGGCAGCGCGAACTGATTTCAACTTAATTTATTCGCATCGACGTCGCAAAGCGCGAATGGCCACTCGTTTCGCTGCCGGCTGCAGCCCGAGACATGAAAGCGAAAAAGGGAAGGAAAGAGAGAGAGAGAGAGAGACGGAGTAAGGTAGGAGAGCCTTCGTTAGTCGTCCCCCGTCGAAATTCTCATTGGCCAAAGTTCATCCTTTCGCGGAGCAGAGTGAGAAGGAGTGCCGCCGTCGTGTCTTCAGACTTTATCCGTTATCTCGGCCCGGGTCCCCCCGAGCTATTGCGAGTCCAAGCAGGTTTTCGCATTCAATTTTAAATTAATATTTTCGACGTTAATTAGGCCTTATCGAGTGCTCCGCTCCTAAGTGTCAATTAGTCTGAGCGCCACTCCTTCGGTTTGTTATTTTAATGTGTCTGGAAATATCATTGAAAAGGTTATGAGTTATTCTAATGCCTTCATCCACTTACTGGGCGGCTATATTCTTCGGGGCTTCCAATTCGGTGGACTCGGAATTCTGGAATTATTTTATGTCATTTTAAATTGGAAGATAAGAGCTGAATAATATTTAGGGACGGACGTGGAAAGGGAGAGTTGATTATTTTTGGTATATAAAGTAACGGCTGAAAAGTTTTTTTCCGAAGAATAAATTTGAGAGGAACTTCCAAATTTACGAACGGTGCCTGGATTACTTTGTTGAATCCACGCCAAATGATATAGCTTGAAGCAACAAAAGTTTTCTTCCGCAGCCACTTCTGACTTATATTAACGCAACAGTATATTCCATCGTGCACCTTAACTAGTCTAATTAATTTAAGCTGTCGTAAAGCAATAGTACGCATGTCTAGGCGGATAGTCTGTTTATGCCTTCGTTTTATGTTTCCATAAAATTTTGATTGAAGATATGTGTAGCTCGTTAAAACAATACGTATATACTTCCTCGAAATCGACTTTTATATTTTCTTTTTTTTAAAAAGTCTTGACGAAATATTGTTATTTGAGTTTTTTAGAAAATAAAAAATGTTACACTTTAGGTTTTATCAATGTTGCTAAATCTGCAAAAGTGGAGTTTCGTACAAATCCACGCCGTAGTTCGGCATGTATTTTTTCGTGCGTGTCAATATTTAAATGTGTAATGTAAATGTCAATAGTCTGCATGACGTTTTCCGCGATATATGCGTATAAAGCTTTGATTAGTTCGTAGAAACTGCAATTCGGATTGACGATGTTAAAGCTGATTGCGTGATTGCCGTTAGCGATTGGTGAGTTGACCATCACAATCTGGCTGTTATGTCATTGCTTAAAATTCTGATTGAAAGTTAACGTATAAGATACTCTTTTGTATAGCAATTTACGATTAAAACATTCACCTATCGTTATTTAACGAACGTTTCATTAGGTTCGAAATATTAAATTTTTCAGTAAAACTTTTCCCAATAATAAAGTTATTTTGAAAATAATATTTATCGAAATAATTCAGTCGATGAACTTCTTCCATAAAGAAAAATATGCGTGCGATAAAATCAAACTTGAAAAAAGCTCATTTTATAACGAATGTGACATTTGAAAATTGTATTCCGTTTAAACTTCGTAAAAATTGAATTATTTTAAACCTTATTTTTGATTTTGAATGCCGACCCGAATGGACAAAGCTGATGTGAATTGCTGGAATATTGAAGCATCATACGAATTTTCAGTATTTAGTAACACGAAGTTTTAATTCTCCTACGAAAATTATTCATCATTGCCGTTGGCAGGAACATTATTAAACATTAATCAAATAATTTTCCGTCACTTTTACAAATAATCTTCCGTCACGGCCTAAAATTTAATTCACGTCTTCCACTCGCGAGTAAATAAATAGAAAATAATGCCCCCCAAAAGACAGTTCCCGCCAAATTATTAAACCCGTTAATACCTCGCGAGTTAAGTGCGCGAAACGAGCTTGCGGCAAGTGGGCGGCCAACAATAACGTCGCAAAGAATTCGAACAATGTCAAGGCTCGCGCACGACGTGCGCATTCCGGGGCGCGGTCCGCAATTAAAACGCACTCATTAAAAATCATTTCGTTTCGGCGCGACGTCGGGGAAGGGGAGGGACACGGCCAGTAATCACGCCGTGCGCGCGGCGCGCTTTACGATTCGAGCGGGCGCGCTTGCGCGAGGTCTTGCTGGTTAACCGCCGACGAGTAAAGTGCGCGCTTACCGGCGCTCATTTCGTTAATATCACGCGGCAGAAATGACTGCCGCTTTGTCAAACAGCCCGAGCGGGGGGATCACAATCGTGATTAAGCGCCGGCGCGGCGTCCCGTCGTTTTGACGTTTCGCTCCTGGCCGTTTTGTCATTTTCACAGTGTGTGCAGGCGCCGGAAACGCTCTCCCTCTCTCTCGCTTGTCAGCTGCTCCGCAAGCGCGGAATCTCCATTGTGTCTGTATTATTTCGCTGCGCCTCTGCCCACTGACCGACCGGCTTATAATTGTAATATTCGCTAGCCGCGGAATTGGCCTGATTAGGGGGAAAATCACTTTGGCGAGTGGGCCTTTTTATTGGGGCGACAAGCGCGGTATTGAGGTCGGCCGCGAGTCGTCGTTGCACCCGAAACGCGGCACGCGCTGCCTGTCAATTGTTACAGAAAATTTGCTTGATTTATCCTCGTCGTTTGAATTGTAGCGAAACGTGTAATTGAGCCGTGATTCTTAAAGTTTGCTTTAAAATTTGTTA
Source organism: Ormyrus rosae (assembly GCA_035047165.1). Classification (NCBI taxonomy): domain Eukaryota; kingdom Metazoa; phylum Arthropoda; class Insecta; order Hymenoptera; family Ormyridae; genus Ormyrus; species Ormyrus rosae. The sequence continues at coordinate 17,930 of JAWWML010014610.1, read as the reverse complement.
AAAAATATACATTTTTTTTATAAATATGATATGCATAAAATTGCAGCCTTCATCTTTGCGATCTAATATAGATGTAGTATTTTAGCCTTTCATTCATCTTGCATGCAAAAAAATGAGTCGCGCCAAGAATTTTTCGCAACATTTTTGCCGCCGAATTAAAAAAGAATTTATGACGATGTCAGCTATAATAGAATTTTTTAGCAATCGATCTTTGAATTATAAATTACAAGGATTATATATTTCTGCTCAAAATTTTTTTAACGTACTTATAATTGGCAAGATTTTACAGAAAACAGAAATAATAAAAAAAGTGATGTTATCGCTTTATAAAACCAAAAAGTTGTTATATAACAGGAATGATTAAACTCTTGTCGCGTTAATTAAATCAGCAATATAACGCAAGACCGACCGAATTAATAAAGAAAAGTAAAGTTTTAGCATGTGCTAATTTTTAACCCGACAGGAGAGTCATGGAAATACGCGCAAGTAGATTTCAAGTTTTCCCAAGTTTGCTAATCATATTGCAACTATAAACAACGTTGAATAGATCACATGAATACTAAAGTATGATTGCTGTATCTTACTCATCGTGTCTCCAGACTATTTATCAAATTAAATTTATTTGAAATTAATGTTATGTCAATTTCATTTTGTAAGATTTAATGTGCATATTCTTACCTGCAAACAATGCTTGGTATTTAATTTAACAAGGCAGCTTTTTTAAGCGACTTAATTAATTCTGACTAATAACTTTATTATAGCAATACATTTTGTGAAGTAACATCCTTCCTTCTTATAAAAATCCCACGCGAGATTCGTTCGGTTTTCGAGTATTTATCGATCTCGAGCCGAGGATATCGAATTATCGCTTAATTTTATCGAATTATAAAGCAAAATGGAATAACGAAAAGCGAATGTCGGCGCACGACGCGCGCCCGAATCAAACTGGTTATTAGGGACTGAGAATATTACTTGATTTGAAGAAATATTAAGACTTGAATAAAAAAAAATAACTTACCTAAATTATCGCCAGGATAAATTAGCAAAGCCAGTAAGACCCCGAAAAACGTCTTGTTCCGATCGATCATTCCGTGTCTATGATGTTAAGCTGAAAAATAAAAGAATTTATGAATAATATTATAAAAGCGTTTTGCTATTGTTTGCGCGTCGCTAAATGGAAATATTGGCTCAACATCAATACTCCTTTATTATGCACTATGGAGTCTGCAATTCCTAAATTGATGGAATATCCATTAAAGAGAATTATTTTGAAAGGAAAATCTGCTCAAATGCAGCTTAAATTTAATTAAATCCATTTAAAACGAAAGAAAGTTGAAGGTCAAAGCTAAAAAGTTCGGTTCCTTTTCGAAAAGAATGCCCTCGTTCCAATCCGTTTTCAAAGGAAATATTTCCAAGCATTTCTTTTCGACGGTATCTAACGGGAATTCAGCGAGAAAGAAAGAGTAAAGACTGTCGAAATTATAGTGATCTACGAGAAATTGCTTTCGAAGCAAGCAAGAACGTTCGACTATTAGTCTTCACTACTTGCAAACGAGATCTAAGGTGAAAATGTTCGCGCTGCGTTTACAGGTTAATAGTGCCGTTAATAGCGTCTGCCGTCAATGAAGCGGCTTAATAATAAGCAATGTGCACTTTTTTTAGGTCGAGGATTAATTCGGTTGCTAAATTAGTTTCCCGCTCTCTTCAGATTTACTGTCTAAGATTGATGTTATTTGTGAAAAAGTGCTTGTATCTTTGACCATTTACTGTAATAAAGTAAAATGTCAAAATTTATTTTATCTGAGTAACAATATCTCTACTATACAAAAACATTATCTACTGTATAAAGAGTTCTACTTACATAAAGACGAACAAAGGAACTTAAGATAAGATTTTAGAAATAACGACGCTTTACTTCAAGCCAAATGGAACATTATAAAGGTTTCCTGCTATTTTAAATTTTTCGACCTTCACCGTGAATTATAATTTCTATGTTTTTAATTTAAAGAGCAAACACCAACAGGAATTATTCATATTTACGTAAAGCAAGGAATTAAATCTACAATTTTTATTAAAAAATTAAAAGAAATAATTAAAAAAAACGTTTACTTTCTATTTTATTCTGTTTGATTACGATTTCAGAAAAGATTTAATTTTGCACTCCACTGCTTTCTATTTTTAATATTATTTTTCGAAAGAAGATACACTGCATTTGAATTCAATTGATCACCAAACAGAGACAAAGCAATAAAACCGCGGCGGAAAGAAACGCGCCGGGAGGAAGTATCAGCGACTGCGGTACCTATGAATATTTTATGCCTACAACCAAAAGTCGGCGAATCGAAAGCAGAGAGTTTTCGCGGAGGCCATTAAGAAAGCCCGGGGCCCCTTGATTTATGTCGAGATTTTCGAACAATTGTTGCTCGTCGCTGAAAATTTCGCGGGAGAGCCGTTCCGGCGTGAGGGATATCTAACGCCGCGCCGCCGAGGTTTCTTCGAGTAGTAAAGTAGCAATTAAATTTTAATTAGAAATGCGAATAAATGGACGCCGCGCGCTGAGATTCTCCCCCTCCTCCTTTCTTTTTCGTTCGCCGGCCGGCCGCCGCTTCTTCATTTCGCGGCGCGGCGGTAAAAGGCGATTAAGGAAGCGCCTTTTCGAAGTAATTCCTTTCGTTGAGCATAATTTTTTCCGAAGCTCCGCCGCCGCAAAACAGAAAGGGAGGAGCAGGTGTGGACCGCCGCTGGTTAATCTGCATTTGAAATTTCATTCATGTCGAATACGAAATGAAAGGCGAGCCTCCTCCACTCTCTTCATGTACACTCGACTTGATGCTTCAGCTTTGCTCTCCCCCTCTCATTTATTTTGTTCGCGCTCTTAAACTAAACTTTTTACGCGTCTTTTTATTTATTTTCTCTTTTTTTTTTTTTTGTTATTCCAGCGGAGCTGATTACGCTTTGATTCTCTTCTCTCCCCTCGCTTCGTTCCGACTATGCAAAGCGCTGCGCTCGAATCGGATGATGAGGTTAATTTTTCACGGGAACTGATTTATGAACGAAATATTTAATTAGCCAGTTAACCGGCTTTATCGAAAGTTCGTTAGCCCAAATCCGTTGCTGTCCGCGCGAGTTAAGGGGAATTTGCCTTTTTTATTGTTTGTGAAATTCGCTGCAACTTCGGAAAATTAGAACCTGTTAATGCAAAGCGGCCGCTCAAAATTCGAGCGTTTTAATGATTCTGCGATTGTTGCATCACTGCCGAATCAGCGGCGGCAGCAGCTGTTCAATAATAGAAACACGGAAAGTTGTTTTTCACTTTATATCCGAACAAGCTTTTAGGTTTCATTTTTAAAAGGTTTTTTTTTAACTTTAAAATGTATATTTTAAATTTAATTTAAAGGGTAAGTATCGGGCTGAATAATGGAAATGTTTTTTCTTGTTACGTTGGAAAAATTTTTGAATAATACGGACTTTGAAAAATCATTAATTTTTTCCTTGCCTTTTCCAGAATAAAGTGCATATTCCATTTGCATAGTAATGTACCTGTTAAAACCGCGTACGAAGTCTGTCCGATAATTCAATATCGCGGCATATTATTACATCAAAGCGAATACGCATGACGTCTATTTTCATATACAGACGTATCAATTATTATGAAATAGTAATTAAGTTAGAATATAGATTATAACCATGTTATTAATAAAATTAGCAGTACTTGATCATCATTTTCGATATTTCACATAAAAAATTAACTTAACTAATTGCCACATATAGCATGTAAATTGATAAATTTTACACGTCAATAAATGGTGTATTTATAAAATCGGAGTTTCAATTCATATAAATTCAATTATCGATACGAGGATTAAGTGATAAAAATACCAATTCTCAAAATTGCATTTATGAAAAATTATAACTGAAAAATCTGTATTACGTAATTTTATTAAAAACAGCTTTTATAAAGCATGAAAAGTCCCTTTATGAATTTCACGCTTTGTTTCTGTAGAAACCCTATTCAATGTGTATGATTGAATAATAAAACAAACGGTTTTATTTAAAATATTCGTTTGTTTTTGTTTAATCCAAAGATATTTTCAAATCAATGTCTAATATACATTCCGAAATTTGTAACTTCAGTTTCGAAAAATTCTGCAAATACCTCTTCACCCGTGCCAGGGAAACTATTTTTTAAAAAGTTCAAAAAGCAGTCAATAAAACGCAATTATTCCATCCCAGTTTCATCACCGGCAGAGGGGGCCGCCTCTTTCATCAAAAAATTATTAGCAACGCTGTTTTTTACACGCCGATAACAATTTCGCGCGCGCGCGCGAAACGCTCGCAGAGGAAGCCCCGCACGGGAAGAGCCCGCGAATCCGCGACGGGCGAGAATCGAAAACTTGTTGAATTGACTTTATGAGCAATAAAAACGCATATTCGCCGATATGAAAGCCCCGGCAAAACAATGAAGGCCGGGGGAAGAGAGACGGAAAGAGACGGAGCTAAGGATCATATTTTCATGGGAAAAATAACGCGTGCGCGGAGGGGGAGGGAGAGGTTTTCTTCCCGCGTTACGGCTCTCCCGCAAGATCGAGTTTCCGAAAGTTCTAACGACTTTCGAGTTTTCGGGCCCCCTGTCTTCCTCTCCCCTCTCCCCTCTCCCCTCCCTTTTCTTCGATTTCCTGGTGAATTTCAAACATTCAAAGGATTCTGTGCATATTAGAAAACTTTTGATTTTGCCTTGACAAAAGCTGGGCTAAAAAGAGAGCAAAGAGCCGGCACTCCGCGAGGGAATCCCTGAAAAAGAAGAGACCGATACCGAATGCGTAAATAAAGGCATTTTGAGAAAACAGGAGGATGCAGGCGGTCGAAAGTGTCAGCGCAAGTGACTGATGAGATGTTTTCAGTTCGGTGTTGCGGCAGAGGACGGTAAGACAAATCGGCTTTTTTCATCAGTGATTAAGTTTCTATACATAAAGAATGGTTTCACTTTGTACTTAAAATTTGAACTAAAGCCATTCTGCACACCGAATAAAAACAAAAAAAGAGAGATAAGTTATATACAGCAAAAACCAGTGTTCTATTTTTAGCTTTATTGTCTCTGTTTTAGAATAAGTTAATTTTAGATTTGAAATAATAAGAAAATGTTTACTTTTTATTACTGCTGTAGTAGGTTTTAAAGTCGTATATTCATAAAATAAAATGTAGCGAAAAAGGTTTGTACTCAAAATTATTATTATTTCGGCAGCATTTATCAATAAGAAAAAGAACAACTTGTTTTTTTTTATTTTTACGTGTGTTGTATTAATTGAAGTGTTCTGTAAGTGTAAGTGACACTTAAAAAGTGTCTAAAAGAATGAAGTAAATCAAGTAACAATTTAACGTTTCAGAAGAGTTTCATTTATCGTTTTTAATTTTTCAATGGTATTTTGAAACTAATAACATCGAAATCTAAAAAAATGTATGCAAAAAGCAAACTTTCAAATACCGATAAAGTACAGAAATAGACATTTTTCAGTTGAAATGTTTTTAAACCGAAAATGAAGAATTTATTTTAAAAGCTTTTTGGTTCCGCACATATTTAAACAAACAGAACCGCCGCGCCTTATTCGCGGAACTGCAAACTTCCTAACGCTGATTTAGAAATATTGAATACAAACACTCGGCAATGGTGTTTCAACGCGATTCAAAGAAAAGGCCCCCTAACTCGAGAGCTTCATATTTTCGACTTTTCCTCCGGCGAGCGAAGCAGGCAGCCGGCGATAGCGGCCGGGATAATTTATGGACGAAATTGAAATGTCGATATTTACGTGCATCGGGAAGAAAGTTTCGCCGCGAAATTTTCCGCGGCAGCACGCCTCTCTTTTTCTCCGCGCGCTTATTCGCGACGCGGGACGACGGAATATTATGCGCCTCGAACAAAAAAAAATAAAAAGTCGAAGCCCGGGCCTCACTCGCCTCTGTCTTTGACGGTTTAACTAATGATTTTTCCCGGTTCGCGGAAAGTATATAAGCCCGCGGCTTCCCGCCTCGCCTCCCTCCTCCCCTCGCGAGAGCTTTATCCCTAAGAAAATTACTTTTCTGCCGCTCGTTTTTTCGCGGAATTCTCTCGCTCTCTCTCTCTCTCTCTCTCTCTTTTGGTCCGTCGCGCGTGCATTCGCCCTCCGGATCGTTTGTGGAGAATGTATATATGTATACGTATATGCAGAGAAAAACGAAGATGATTTACGCGCGAGATTTTTCACGGGATTTGTGCTCCTGAAGCTCGGCGAGCTTTTATTTTTATTATGATTGTAATTGTGAGAAGTATGCAGAATCGTGATTTGCGTTTTTTTTTGTTTTAGTAATTCTGTAAGAAAGTAGCTTATTGAGCGAAGATGGTTGTTTTTGTTTTATTGGATTTTATGTATTTAGACCTCTATTTTGTAGTTATCTTATTACCTTACTTTAGCGGATAAAAAGTTTTCCCTTTTTTTTTGTTTTTTAAATTTTCATAACTTTATAATTAATAACGAGTAAAGTTGAAGACTCGCACTATTTTTAATTATAAAAAATAAGGGAAATCTCATTTATAAGGATTTTATTAAAAAGTTTTGCAGTTTTTAATAGAAGCGGCATAAATTTAGGGAAAGCAAAGATAATAAGTTTAAATGTTCGTTATTAACCTTTGAAGCGATATTAATTTCAAGAAAATCTAACGTAATAATTTGAAAACTGCTCAAATAATTTCGAGTTTTATACTTTCGAGGAAATAATTTAATTCTTAACTATATCTTGTAAACTGGAAAACATCTTAAAATATTTCAGGTTTACGCGTATAGCTGTAAGCTGATTAATAAGCTGTTTGCCAAAGAAAAAGTCCTGTGAAGGTTGCAAACGATGACGTCAGCGCGTAATGTTATTAATTACGATGTTCTCTTTTTCGCCCCTCGCCTGTACCCTTTTTAATTTTCCTTCCTCTTTTCGGCCTTTTATTTTTTATTAATTGCTCAATTAAATTTTACCATCCTATGAAGACGAATTTTTCCTATTCTGAAAATGTCCACAGCCCCGGAAATTTTATACGTTACGTAATTAATTGAATGAATTAAGTTCAAAAGCTGCACCCCCTTAAAGAAGTCCGCTTTGATTGATAATTAGAACCGTTACCTTAAAATTCGTCCGGACTCTCGCTTCTCGGCCAATGAATCACTGCCTTCCGAACGAAATCCAGAGCAGGCAAATTAACTTAAACGGCTCATGCATGCATGCCGCTGTCGTACATGTGTACCTTACGAGTTTATATATGTATATCTATATATATATGTAGGGACTTGGGGGAGGTATGCATAATAAGGAATTCGGAAATTCGCCTGTTGCGGTGGTTCGCGGACTTGCCGCTCGCCGTGCTACGGCAGCAGCACGCCGAATTTCTGCCCCCCCAGGCTTGCGCCATCGGCTATCTCTCTCCGTTTCCCCCTTCGGAGCCGAGTGCCAAGCCCCGCGGCATTTATCCGAGCGCGAGCCTCCGCCAAACTCGCTAAATATTCATTCTGATTATCGACTCCCTCCTCCACCCCCCTCTCTCTCTCTCTCTCGCTCTCGGCGGACCTCCTTTTTCCGCGGGGATTTTCAGTCGACGGCCGCTTATTTACTTTTTAGTGCGATTGCTCGTGTATACCCACAGTTGCGGTGATTTTTGTTTTGCCAACTTTTATCGGCTCTATAATGGAATGTTTATCTAGGAGATGGCGCGAGGTTTTGCCAGCGGAGTGCTGTTGTTGGCTTTTTTTTTTTGGAAAATTTACCGAGTGTATACGTTCGCGAATTTCGGTGGTTAATTGAAGATTATAAAATCGCGCGTTCGTGCGAGGATTGAATGAATTTTTAAGGAGATTGAAATATTCCTGGAATTGGTGTAATTTTAGAAGAAGTAATAAGAGAATGCTCCTCATTCCGCGCGGAAGCCCGTAACATTTTAAACGAACTTCCTTTCCGCGCCGTTCGTCAAATTAAGTATTTATAATTTCATTGCGCAACGGTAGCATTAATAACCGGCGAAGGCAGCATTAAAACCGATGAAAATTTAAGGCGCGCTAAAAAATTTTCTGAATTAAACAATCCGCGCTATTTACTTTTATTTCCGGGTCCATACTCCACGTACAATTTGACCTAAGTAATGCGGTATTGCGGTTGCGGCACCAGCGAAATTATTAAGTAAAACAAAGAGTAGCCCGGCGCGCTTTTACTAAAAGTTTCGCCCCCCCCCCCTCCCCCCGAACTTGGTGGTAATCACAACCCTTAGGCGCATAACAAATGCCTCTCGACGCCGCAAATTTACTCGCAACCTTTCCTCCTCGTCCTCCGCCCCGGAGTCGGCCCTCAAATTCCGCGACAACGAGAGCAGCGTTATTAATTCCCCGGCGCGACTACCGGCAGCAGCGGCAGCGGCCCGGATCAACAAAAACCGACGGCGCTGCACTTTTCGTCCTATTCAGGACTCTCTGAAAAATTCATGTCGCCCGGCGCCCCGGCAGCGCCGTAACTTAAAATTCATGCGGTTTACATAAAAAAAAAAAAAAAAAAAAATTCAAGAGCTGCACACTTCGCGAGCAGTTCGATGAATCCCTCCTGCATTTAATGGCTCTCGATAATCTTCGATGCTTTTCCATTACCCAATGAAAAAAAAAACCGAGTTTTTTCGAAATTCCCTCCCGGCCCTTCGCACCTCTCTCTCTCTCTCTCTCTCTCAGTCATTTTCATTCATTTATTGAGTTGCGTCATAAAAGTTACAGGAGTGGTCTTGGTTTTTTTATCTCGATTAATAATTTAATGAAGCAATATGTATTGATATTTGTTTTCGATATCAATAAAATCTTGTTTCTTTCTTGTTTGCCGAAAATATTGGATTGTCGATTTATTTGAAAACGCGGTGCTGTTAACTGTTCGATCAATTAAAAAACGTTGATAAAATTAAATCTATTTTTTCTTGGAAAACTGAGGCTTCATACAATTTCGTTCGAATATTGAAACGTTTCAAATATTGAAAATCTTAATATTTAAAAATAAAATCTTTACTCCACGTTTTTAAAGGAATCAAGAATGTTGATGTTAAAAATTTTAAAAGTGAACAAGAAACCAATTTATTTCTAATAGTAAGCTGATAATTTATACGTCACTTTAGCTTTTTTATAATACTTGCAAATTTTTGATTTTATTTACCGCGTATCAAATTGTATTGTATTGTATTACCCGCATTAATTCTTGTTCAAACGTATCGTCAATCTCGTCGATGTACATCAACCAAATTGCAAACTCGGAATAATTGACGGTTTAAGCAGTTTCCTACTTGCAAAAATACACTTCATTACAGTCATTTAAAACTTTTAAAGCATTTCGTTAATTAAAAGAAAAATCAAGAAAATTCGTTTTTCCGCTGGAACTTTTTAATAATAAAATAAGAGAAAATTTTTTAAAGTTCCAGAACATTATTTTCACTTTGATATTTTTATCATCTTTAATAAACATTGCCCGAAAAATAATAAATTTTATAAGTATGTGATTTAGCACTTAAATAACTCTTTCATATCCCTTCGAGATTTCGAACCCGAATGGACCGAGGATACTTGAACACCACTTGGCGACTTTCAAGACAAATGTTTTTCTTTACATTCATGGGTACAACTCGAAAGTTATAAGAAGGATCGCAAGAGCTCTCTGACCTTTGACAAAACTCTCGCAGCTACGTACCTTAATTTAAATTGATTTTGATTTGCTCAGTCGCCCTTAAATTTACTAATTAAAACCAGTCCAACTAACGGAAAGGGGTCACTTTATTTGCGCGCATCACAACCAACCGAAAATCCGCGATTTAAATCTTTTAAACAACCGAGCGCCAAATCCTAAAACGTTCCCGCACACCGCGCCCGTCAATTAAACAACCATTCGCGAAATAGCGCATTTAATCGAGTCCCCGCGCGTCGGCTAAAAGTCGCGGGACGCTCGCTCCGGTCCGCGCAGATAAAAGCCGAGAGGGAGAGCGGTGGAAAAATCTAGCTCGCGGGCGGGCGCGCTCGGCTCCGCCAAGGCAGGATCGTCGGGCGGCGCTCTCTCGTGTCGCTGCTCCTGAATTGATGGCGTAAATATCGCGGCAGACGGTGTCCGCAATTTATGGGCATTGTAATGACCCCTAATGTTCATGAGTAGTTTGGCCGCGCAAAGCCCTCATAATTCTCCCGCTCGTTCGGCGAGAGCCGGGGCTAGGGCAAGGAGACACGAGCGAGACGCGGGAGAGAGAGAGGATCCTACCTGCGCGACGCGGCCGTTTAAACATTAATTTTCCCGCCGCACGCGCGCACATTGATTAATCAATTTGCGGCCGGGAGAGAGAGGGCCCCGAGCACTTTTTTTTGGAACTCATCGCCGCGGCTTTGCGGCGCGGTTTCGGCGCCGGGCTGCCCGGTGTGGGGATCCGGGATTTTTCGAGGTCTTTCGGAGTTTCGAGGTGGGTTTTATCGTTTTTAATCGGTTTCGTTAAGAATTGAATGTATTGAAGATTTTGCACTTTAATTACTATAAAGTTAAAGATGGAATTTTGCAGGTGATTTTATACAATTAAGCAGAATGTATGATAATCGTTACAGATTTTTCGTGTTTTAGGTTTTAAATAAATTTGAAGATTTAAATTGGATTTGTTAAACGAATTGTAAAAAATGTAACTACATTTCTCATTCGAATGTTGAAAATCATTATAGTAATTCAGTTATCTTTGCGATAAAAATATTTTCAATTAAAATTCCAAAGCGCGAATATTATCGTTCAACTAACTTGCTCAATTTTCCCTTTTAGTGTAAATAGAATGTTAAAATTCAAAATAAAAAAGGAAATATTTTAAATTTAAGTCGTGCATGGCTACAAAAAAAAATCAAGCAACAGAAGCGCAATACAGTAAATTTAATTGCATAAAATATAAAAGTCTTGTTGAAATAATAAAACAGTTATGACCCCATTTGGTTGTTTACTATTTAAATTTAATTTCGAGAAAATTGTTATAAATTCTCTACAAATAATTAACGTGGAATAATACTTTCCTAAATTGTGATTTTTCCAGGCTTTATCAAGCTATTTACGGCGCGCGTTGCTTTATGCACATAATAATTGTACCCATTTTAAGAGTCATTCGAACGTAAAGGCACTAAAACGTGATTTAGCGATGCGAGTGCAGCGCGCGAACGTAAAAAAAAATTCCTCTGCGAGCTTTTAGGAATTTCACGAGGTTTTCAAGATTTTTTAGCAACTTTTTCGATTCTGTAGTTCGATGTTGAATATTAATGCGGAATTAAAAATACTGTTCACAGAAACAATGCAAATCCGATTTCAAACTGTTGAATAAGCGATGAAGAATTTTGAAAGCAAAACTTCTTATTGAAAATGGCAAAATCAAACTGAATTTGTAAAAGATACTTTTTATTTTTTTTGTAAAACAGCTTGACTTATTTTACGCGATTACGTGATAGATAGAAACCATTTGATGCCGACAAATGTCTAGGTAATTTTATATTGTATTGATTGAGAAGAGAAAGGACTCATTTTATAATTCATGAAATAAAGCATTTTAGATCTTTTAGATTAACTAACTGATTATAAATTAATAATAATTATAAAAATATCCTTAAACATTAAAATTACTTCAAAGAAGCTAAAAGCATTGAACGCAACTTCGATCGCAAAAAAATATAAACCTGACATTACTCTGCTTCCAGAAATCTCTTCACATAATCTCAAGTTACTAATTTTCGCTGTAAAACGGATCATTACCCGCGCAAGCTTTTGACATTCTTATCGAAGAGCTTCGACTCCTCGAGTATCGCTTAACGCGAAATTAAGGCATCCTTTCGGTCGTTCACTCTTTGGTTCGCGTTTCACAGGCATACTTCTCCTCCCCCATCGGCATATTGTCGACTGCCATAACTTTGCCTCGCTCACAGCTCCCCGGCTTTTTATATTCCGCGAATTTTCGAGGCTCGCGACTCATTTTCATCTCGTTAAAATTGATAATCCCGCGTAAACTTTCGTTGCGAGCCCCGCGAGTATTATTACTTGTGCGCTTTAATAAAGCTGGAGAGGCGCAATGTAACTATTTTATAAGGGCTTGATTACACTGTGGTTTAATTAAGGCGAAAAGTGACTTCCTTATGTGCGCGGCGTTTTCGCGCAACCGCCATCGCAAAAAGTTTATAACGCGCGTGCACGCGCTTATACGGCCGACGTCGCGGCAGTTGCGCTCGCCGCGGGGGAAAGATACACCCGAAGGCCAATAAAATATTTATCGAACGCTTTTAAAACTTTCAGTTTGACCACTGCTATACTGTTATTGTTTCGCGTAAACTCGATTAAAATAGTTTCGCTTAATAAAACCGAACGGCGAAGAGGTTTCGAACGACTTTAGACGGAATTTTTTTTTGCCGCCGCCGCCGCCGTCGATGAGGTGGCTTACATTTTGCGCGAAAAAACGAAACTGGAATTCAAAGGTAGGATTCTCAGAAATGCGCGGTATTATTTTTAATTACTCGCGTGCATTCCTTCTAAATTAAATGAAATAATTAATGAAAGTTTGATTTAATTATTTGCGTAACGTAGGTCTCGCTGGGGTAACAAGAAAATTCCTGCAAAATTTGAAATTTACAAGCCTGCGATTTTTCAAACGTTAATAAAGCACGAAAACTTTTCACAATGCGAGTTTATTTAAATAAATAACGGTAAACAAGTGAAATTAATTTTCTGTATAAAGGAAATGCACTGTTCATATCTGAGTCATTCCAAGCATTACGCGCAATTTCGTGTTCTTAAGTAATTAAGTGACATGCGCTCCGCAATTTACTTTTAATTTATTAAAAACAGGAATATTTTTTATTCCATTTGACTATACATTTGAACACTTTTGCGCTTTAATTTTGAACAAACAGTACGCAAGGATGTAAAAAATGGTGCACTTTTATTCATCCCTTTTATTGTTTGTTCGTAAAAAAGTAATTCTTTTTTTTTAAAAAAAAAAGAGCTAAACCTTCATAGAATAATAGAAAATTTGTTGTTTGATTCGAATAAAAGGAAGAACGTTAGTATTAAAACAGTATTTACTTATTCATTTGTTTTTACGTTCTCCAGTAGCTTTTCAAAACAAAGGTTCAATTTTAATCTGGAAATAGAAGAATAAAATGTAAAAGAGCATAAAATGAGAATTTAGAAATATTAATCTTTTAGTTTTAAAAACTGTGAAAACGGGAGAATTTTATGTAGGTATTCTATATTTTTTAGACAACTTCAAACATAAACATGTAGCTAGGAAGTATTAACAATGTTTTACAAGCCTTCAAAGTAATGTTTACAACGCGCCTGTATAAATTTATAATTTCGCGTTGCATGAATTTTCTTTTAATAACCCAACTCTGATCCCAAAGCCTTTGACACCGCACAGTTTGAGAGACAAAGTTTTGCATGTTTTATTTGATACAGTTCAAATCATAGACTGCAACCGGGACGCTTCGGCTGCGCGAACCGCATTTTAAAAATAAAAAAAAAGGAAACAAGAGAGTCAATCCCGGTAACTAAAAATTTACATTTCCTTTTTCGAGAAACAAAAATGTTTCCCCCCCTCGCACAATCTTTCTCCACAATGTCATCCACACGCAAACACACGTGCACAAACGACAACTCTCAGCGCTCTCTCGCAAAACTTTCGAAAAAGAGCCATTTAAATCTACGAGGGCCCCTTGCCGGATTTCCAATGCTTGTCGTCGTGTTGCGAAGCAAAACACAGAAAAAAAAACGGAAGAGACAGAGAGACTAAAACAACGCAGCCACGACAAAAAGCGAACGAAAACATCTATATACGTTTACAATAAACGAAGGCATTTAAAAAAAGAAGAAAAAAAAAGAAGAAGAAAAAAGAACTGAGAGAATACAAAAAAAGGACTCGCAGACGAGTATGTGTGAAACGCACAGGTGTGAAAATCCTCGAGCGCAAGGTGTCAAAGTCTATCGGCGACAATAGCTTGGTGCCGCCTCGTCATCCCTCGTGCTCCCGAAATCACGTTCCCGTGTCATTCGCGGCTCTGCGCGGCGGGAACACGTGGTGTCCTCTCCGTTGGCAGTTGGTATATCGGGCCGAGTGTTCAAAATGCGCGCAACTCTCTCTCCAGAGTCGGAGCAGCTTCGCGGGAGAGCGACCGCGTTCCTCGGGACGTGCCGGCAGACTGTCTCGCGTGTCGCTTCGCCGTCGGAGGATCCCCCGCAGTAGCAGCAGCAGCAGCAGCAGCGGCGGCAGCTCTCACTCTGCGCGCAGGCTCTCGCCGGAAAAAGTACACACTGCGCGCGCTTCGCTCCTCTCTCTTAGGCATTGTGCACGCCGCCGCCGCCGCCAAGTGGGAGGGAAATTTGCTTTTCCCGTATCGCGGGACGGGGAAATGCGCGCGCAAGCCTGCCCAGGACGAAAGGGAATTTTGGAGATTGAGTGGCCCAGCCGAGACTGGACGACGTGTCGGGGCGAAGGGAAGACTGGCCGGCCCCAGGACCGACAAAGGAGCTGCTTCGGTTAATCGACTGGGTGGCGAGATGCGCAAGACCCTGATCCGTCTGCAGCTTCGGTCAAAGGAGAGAGCGATTCACAGCGGTTTATTCAGTTGGAGCTTTTTTAGGGATTGGGATACCTTTCTGGGGGCTCTATGGGGGTGTTTTTACAGAGGTTCTTATCGGTTGCCTGAGAATATATGCAAATTTATTGTTGTTTTTTAGGTAATGTAAATATATTCATCTAGATAAATACCAAATTCTCTGATAATCATAATAAAATAATTAATAGCTCTGTATGTCAGTAAATAGATTACTAATTAATTTGGTTATTTGCCTAAATTGATTGATTTTATAATTCCGTAATTTGATGCAATGTCAAATACTTTTTAAACACACTTAGACTATATAGATTTTTATTTATACATTCTGCAACCGCAGTTAAGCAACCCCTTTTTTCCTCGGTTATGCGAAACATTAAGCGGTATAAATCTAGAATTCAAATTAATTTAATTTAGTGTTGTGCGCATGTACACCTTTAGAATATCCTGGGGGAATTATTTTCCACCGGGTGGCATAATTCAGTAGATCGAGGATGGAGACAGTATGCCTGAGCTTTATTTATAGGTTTATTATTAAATAATGCCTGAAATAAGAAGCTGGAATGCGACAATATAATGAGTAATATTCGTATACAGTTTTAAGTTTTCTATATACTTATTATTAACTATTGGTAACTTCAGTATCGGTAAATATCCATTTTAGAATCTTTGTTCGTAAATTCGCAATATTTATGAGCAGACATTAATTTTCCATAATCTAGATAAGTTTAGCGCATCAAATAAAGATCAAGTTTCAATACATTAATGGCTGCTTGAAATAATACCAACTAAGGTTTACGAATCTTAAAAAGGCTTTAATTATTATGATTTTTTTTGTGTACGCCAAGTTTTCAATCGAATAAATTTTAAAGTCAAAATAAAAAGTTTGATGACGACTGACTTGCATTACGTTATATTTTAGTGAAAACAATTGCGTTTCGATTCGAGCGTCAAACGAATTTTGAAACTTTTAAATAAACTGAAAGCACACCTAAATATTTTAGTTGAGTTTGTCTGATGCATTAAAATCGCGAAAATTCAATCTTCCATAAATCAAAACAATATTAATCAGCCTTTTTTGCTTTTACGTATATGGAACTATAATGAAAACCTTAATAATTATTGTTTCATTTAAGGTAAAAGAGAACTATATTGAAGTTTGAGCAAGTAAAATGCATGTAGTCGACTCAACTAATAACTTTACATCATTCGTTTAACTACTACTTTAATTACTTTAATTACTTAGCTTATATTACGTTTTTAATTTTTAAGAAGCAACATCGAATATTAAAATAACATAATTGATGAGCTTTGCCATTTTTAAGTTTGCTTTCTTTCTACTTATTGTTAGATGAGTTACATTTGCACACAAACTTAGTAGATGCATCCCGCTCCGGTAAGACGTTTTCAACCTTTTCAAACGTAGTGTTTTTGAAATTAAAACCTAAAAAAAGAAAGTACTTGTGCCAAGAAAGGCTAATACCACCTTCTCGCGAGATTACACTTTTCCTATTGGTCGGAACGCATCGTCCCTGCAGCATCTACCCTTCCTCGCAGGCGCTCGCTCTGCGGCTGGTGCCTTCAACTTTCGCAGTACTTGACATCCGTAATCCGGTAATTAGAGTCGTTAATTACCAAAAGTTTGTATCGCAACGTCAGTCTCCGCGTCCGTCCATCCCTCCCGTCCCCTCTCCCTCTCTTTCGTCTATTTCCAGGGAGGGGGGAGGTGGTGGTGCCTGCAGCTCGGCAGGCGGCAGAAATTGCCAGCGGAGCGCGCGGCATGACAATGGCGAATGCGTTAGCCGGGCGCGAGACTTGGACGTTACAATGCGTGATCGCACGTGTAACGGAAGTCGACGGACCTGACGCGGCCGGGGGATGGATGCGCGGGTGCGCAGGAGGACGTCCAGAGAAAGTGGCCGCCGCCTGCGCGCGTGTGCGCCCCGAGCCACGTCATTTACACGTGGTAGAGGGCCCGGAACGAGCTTATCTCTCTCTCTCTCTCTCGAGCAGAGCAGAGCCGAACGCAAGCTCGGTTATGTATTTGCGTGCACTGCTCGATGGGTGGGGGGCAGCTGCTCTTGCGAAACGCAGCAGGCCGAGACGCGATTGCGAAAGAGTCGCTTCTTCATTAGTTACCGGTGACGCCGATGTTAATTTCAGCGGACGATGGTGCCCGGGAATGTTAATTCGAGTTTTCAGAATAAAACACTCGGTGCGCTTCCGCGCATTCTGACGTTATACTTTCATAATGAGGTCAATTTTTTTAGATATATTTTATTTGCAATAATTTGCACGCTTTATGATTAAGGATAAAAGTTTTTATAGGAGGTTTTGTCAAGAATTATCATTAATATTATTTCAGATTCGACGAAAAGTTTTTAAGTAGGATTTTCTGAAAAGCCCTTATAATGAATTTTCGAAATTGTTAAAAACGTACGTGGATTTACAGAGTTTGTCAGATTTCACATAATCACTACTCAAAAGGGAGACCGTACTAAGCCGTCATCCACAGAGTCAAGAACAAAATATACGCCGTGATTTATCGCTGCGCGCGTCGATATTATTTAGTGCTTATGGCCGTCTGACATTTTCATTGCGTGCCATTGAGAAATAGCAAATACAATCTACTTTTACGGCCAATTAAATTGCTAAATCCCTAAAATCAAGCCAAAAAATTTCAAGCTATATCCGATCGAAATACCGCTTTCTCTATAAATTTTTCAAAACGATATTTCATGGGGGCGTTACTAGGCTTTTATTGTTGGAGAGTGAAAATTGAATAAATATCCCGAATCTCCCCTTGTAAGAAGATCAAAAGTTTACAATGAAGTTTTAAATTTTATTACGCTAAAAAATGATGCTGTCGGATATTCAACGTTTAATAAAATGTTTCTGCTATTATTGAATTTTCAATTTAGATAGTTTAATATTTCTTTTTAAAATAAAAAATTTTAAATAAAATATAAAATGCCAATGAATTTAATTATCAAATTTTTGGCACATTTAAATTTATAAAAAAATCTTGTTAATGATGTTTCACATTCAATAAGTTTTTATTTAAAATTGAAGGTAATCATACTAAAGAACACACCAAAAAAAATAAAAATAAATATGTATAGATATATCTTTTTGAAAGTTGCGATTCAACCTTTTAAATGACATTTCAAATGTAGCGTTTGAAGCTTTGAATTTGTAAAGAAATATTTATTCAGGGGTATGATACCGAAAAAATTTCAAAAAATGGAAATTTTTTTTATTATATATTTTAATTGTATATGTTATAATCTA
>JAWWML010014589.1:0-24168 GCA_035047165.1 Ormyrus rosae | reverse complement strand
TAGATATTTATGAAGTTCTGTGTAAAATTTCAGCCAATTCTCATCGTTAATTCGATTATCGATAGAACTCCCTTAATTTTTTTCAAAACAAAGATAGTGTGAAAAGGTAACATCAGGTTAAAATAACCTTTATTCTCTTGTATTGAACATTATTTTTTGATACTACTTATACAAAGCTTGATTTAGTCAGCTCCGATCGAGTGAAAGCCTAGTTGGCTGACGCTAGTCCGTCAGATTTTGGGGAGGGTCAAACGCACGCTTCTAAGACAGGTGGAAAAGGAGTGCTCGCATACTGGAACACGATTCAGAACGCTGAGCAAGAAGAAAAGAAGATATGATAAGGGATAAGATACGGGCGAGGCTGGACTCAATGGATAGTGTAGTATCAAATGCAACCAACATCCATAAGTCCGTCAAAAACGACCTATCGAACATCATGACCCTCGTGAAACGTCTGGAAAGAGGACTCGTGGCGCTGAGAAAGAGCAAGGAGAGCTTTGGACTTATGCCAAGCAAGGTGAAAAACCTGCGAAACGATGAGGCTACCAAAAAGGGGGACAAGTTTAGAGAGACAGGTGTAGGTAAGTCGGTGAAGGCACGTACACCAAGTAAGCGTAAGACTTCGTCACCATGTCAGTTAGAGGAAAAGAAGAACCGAAATTCCAAAAAAAAGAAGACAAACCAGAAAGAAATTCCCGAACCAAGTACACCAAGAATATTCTCGCAAGGGAATACGCTGGAAAGAGAAACTAACGCACCCTCTGGCAAGACGTGGTTACGAGGAAAGCAAAAAAAAGGAGGCAGAAAGGGTAAGTAGAGGTAGCCCTGGTGCCAAAAACCAACAGGGTGTGAAAAACCAGAAAAAGTTACGGGAGAGACCGGCTCGACCAGATGCGATTGTTATAAAAGCTTTAAAGGGGAACACGTAGGCTGACATTCTGAAAAAAATGTAAGCGGATCCCTAATTGGAGGAGCTAAGGAACAGTGTAAAGTACGCAAAATACGCAAAATGGCGGCAGGAGATCTGCTTTTGGAACTACGGCGTTCCAAAGAAGCCCAGACCGAAGAGCTACAACACGTGGTTAAAGCGGTGCTCGAGGACGGTGCGACAATAAAAGCACTACAACATCAACTGGTCTTTGAAATAAAGGATCTTTATATGCTTACCTATAAGCGGGATATCTTAGAAGCTCTGCAAAGAGAATTTGCAAAAGAGAACAAAGCGGTGGAAGAGGACCATATTAAAGATCCGAAAGACCTATAGAGACACGCAGACGGCCGTCATAGGGATCTCGGCGCAGAGAGCCCAGCAAGCGATCTTATGGGGAAAGATCAAGGTAGCTTGGGTCAACTGCAGAATAAGGGAGATTAATCGAGAGCAGACAATGGATGCGTGGCAAAGAAGATGGGATGCCAGCAACAAGGGTCGATGGACACATCGCCTTATTCCAAGAATACAAGATTGGATTGTCAGAAGACACGGTGAGGTTAATTACTATATAACACAGCTTTTGACCGGGCACGAATGCGAGGCGTATCTGCACCGATTTAAATTGCCCATACTGCCCAGTATGTTTGTAAGTAAAAGAAGATGCTGAGCATGTCTTTTGCGACTACCCATGAACCTACGATACCGGAAAGAAAGAGAAGAATTGGAGTGCTATCTTCAGGCCAGAGTAACTCCTGAGTCAATTCTGATGGCTATGCTGACCTTAGAGGACGGATGGTCTGCAACCAGCAACTATGCAGCAGACATCCTGAAAAAATTTAGAAAGGACGAAGAACAAAGGAGAAGAAGAAAATAGGTGTTTGTATGTAGATACAGGTGCGAATGCGTATGTGTGGGTAAGCGCGGTTATGCATGTGTGGGTGCCTGTGAGTAAGTGGGGGTGGGGAGTGTCTTGGGAGCGAGGATGGATCACAGTGGACATGAATGTGTGGGTATATGTTTTCAACGAAGTGGGGGTGTGTGAATACCTGGTAGGGGGGAGGGGGTCGTAAATGAGTAAGTGATTGGTTGGGAGAGGGGTAAGAGGGAGCTTGTGGATATGTAAGAGAGGTGGGGGAATGACTGGGTGTGAATAAGCAAGTGTGTTGGTCCATGTACGATTAAAGGCATGCGGGGGTGATGCATCCAACACTGACTACAGTTGACGACTACGGAGATGACGACCACATCAGACTGAAGAAGCGGGCAAAAGCCTTACGTCCCCCCGCGAAGCAATGCTTGGCAGCAGTATCACGGGGATAAAGGACTCAGGTGACGAAGCAAGGGAACCTTTACGGAGGGTTGATAAAGGTAACGGAGAGGATTCGAGTTGCAATTGGATGATCTAATCTGATTGTAAAGCGAAGGGGTTTTAGTTGGTGTGAATTCAACACACGGTACTATTGGCTCTGAGGTTATTTCTATGACACCAGAAACAATGTTATACCATGGTCTAGTATCATTTTTCCCTTCAACCTCTTTTTCCATTAAAAAAAAAAAAAAAAAAAAAAACAGATTTTTCAAAAACCATTTATTCTTGTGCCTGACGCTTTAAAATACAATTATAACAGGTTTTTCGAACAATTCGAAAAATTAATATCACAAAGCTTCCTCTAGGAGAAAGCAAAAACACGGTGTGTAACACGGGAAGAAAAGCTACTTCAGACTCGGGTGAGGTTTTCAGTGCTCGTCTTTGTGCAGAACACCTCACCCTCGCTAGAAATAGCTTACTTTCTCCCCTTGTTGTACGATGTACTATTAAAATCGTTATAAAACTAAAACTAGTACATGAATTTTAAAAATTCTTTTCAAGTTTTAGAATTTAGTGAAAGGCAAAAAAAATAAGTAGTCGATCATTGAAGAGTATATTATAAAGGGTAACACGAGATTAAAATCACGTTCTTGCTCCTGTATTGAATAATATTGTTTGATACGACGTGTACAAGGTTCGATTTAGCGCGTGCGTTTTATTGAAACGTGCGTAAAACTCGATTTTGCGCACGGAGTCTTGAAAAAAGACTGATTATTCACTAAGATACAGCCATTCGAAAAATTTATCAAAAAAAATAATACTTTAATATATTTGAACCTAATAAGTTTCATAAGTTGAAAAACTATACAGCTTGAAATATACAAACGATTTAACTTTTTCGAAATTTCAATTAAATTGAACTATATATATATATATATATATATATATATAAAATTTTCTCTCAAGATAACGTGTGGAATAATAGTCTTTGGAACGATAACAAACTATTTGACTAAACGCGTTGAGGCAAGTTTACTATTTGTACCCTTGCTTATAGCCTTTAAAAAATTCATGTAGTTTGAAAATTTCAAAATCGAATTTCTCAGTGCAGAAAAAAGATATTCGAACAAACTCAACGGCATCTAAAAGAGCAAGGCCTATCGCGATGCTACATAACCTCCGACGTTAGCTACCAAACGACCGAACGTTAGCTAGAAAAGAATCGCAGCTATTTGAATATTAAAAAACATAAATTTATTCATATTTTCCAAAAAGAATCTTTTTACCTTTATTACCTTTTTTCATTTAAAAAATTAAAAGCAAAATTCAAGATGCTGTGTTTTGAAAACTATTTAATTGAATGGTATAATTTAATAATTTCTTTTAATTTAACTTTGAATTGTTACTTGATTTTATTAACTCTCTTAAAAAACTTTTTTTGCAATATTTTCTTTAAAAAATGAAATTTCTTCCGTTCACTATAACTGTAGTAAAGGTTGTTATATCTTTAAAAACTTTCTATAGAAGATTGTTGTTTTATAATGTATGGTTTTTATGTTTAAAAAATCAAATTAGTAAGTACCCTGATAGAAATTGAAAATATTTTTACAGCAAGAATTGACCTTTTTTTTTTTTTTAAAGTGCTATAAATAGCCAAAAAATGCTCCAGAATGAGCCAATAAATACTAAAATTTAACCTTAAAGCATTAAAAATGTTAAAAATGGTATGATTTGTACTACAGTAATTTTTAGATACGTTAATTTTAAATTTTTTGTAAAATTGATTGAATAGTTTTAGGCATAAAAATAACGGAAGTACTACACATACGCTCACAGGTATACGCATGCATGCGCGCACACACACACGCCTACAGGACTTTTCCAAAAATACTGTATTATATTATATTATACATGATCAAACCTCATCTATAAGAATGCAAAAATAGAGCAGATGTTCTACCGCTGATGTATTAACAAAATATTAATGCCATTTATTTACTCTAAAATTCTGATAAGCCTACTTTATAAGATACTTTTTTCAAACCTCACATTTTTTGCAATATTTTTAACTATAACTGAAAAAGTTTCAAGGTAAATATGATATTTTCACAAATGAATTTATTGTTATACTTATTTTAAGTTTAGCATAATGTGGATATTTGTTGCGCACAAATATTAATAAAGTAAGAATATTCTTTCGAGTCATAGTAAAGGAAAGTCAAAGAAGCGTATCTCAAGGTAGGCACTGAGGCGTGACAATATCACCTATTGGTACTTCTACTATTTAAATTTATCTTTTATAGTTGCTGTTATAGTACCAGAGAAAATTCATTAATATTTTAGAAACATTATTTTATTTTTGACAATCACAAAGAATTTTCTAATGAAAGTTGTCAAAATGCTTCAATAATAAAATGACAAAATATTACTTTTTAATTTTCAAAATTAAGAATTAAAAGTATTTTCATTTATTTGTTAAAAAATATATCTTTACAATTATGATATTTTTAATACGTTTTTTTTATATTTTATAATATAAATATATATCTTTAGAAAACGTTTCAGTAGAAGTACAATTTATACTTTCAAGAGGAAAATAAAAAAAATAATGAATAATATTTAATGTTCTGTTGAACTCATATTTTTAAAACTATAACGAGACATGAAAATTTGTATAAAAGTGGAACAATTTTTTTAACGTTTAACATTTAAATTAACTAAATTTGAGAAAGAGAAAAAAATGCCAGAAAATTGTAAATCCGTTTACATTTTATCATGATAATTTCACCATGAAACATTTTATCTAAAAGAATAGACGGCAACAAAAAGTATTATTGGACAATAACAATTTTTTTCTTATAATTCATTAATTTTTCATATTTTTTTATATTTCTAGAAATGTCATTTGTTATGAAAGTAGCGTTTCCCAAAGTTTTTTTAAGTTCGCCACGGTAAATTGCTCCATGAAAAGACCGCTAACTGTAAGTTATGTAATGACCGTTGAAATCGTCGATCTTGCTTAAACTAAGTGTTTCTAAAAAATTCTATAATTCTATAAGATTTTGGAGAAAATCTTCTTCAGAGTAAATAATTAAATTCATAGAGATATAATCAGTAAAAAAATGATTGTTATTTTATTATTGAAAAAAATGTATCAAGTTTAAAGAAAAGTTTTTTGTATAATTTAAAAAAACGTATCTAAATGCTGAAGCTTGGTCCTTATGAAATTATTAATATTTTCAGAAGAAATCATATAAATCTATAAATATAGCAACTTTATTTGAGCTGTGACAACATACAAATGTAGATTGAAAACAGCTACGCGTTTACGAAACTTAGCTTAGGTTCAGTTGGAAATATTATACGAAGAAAAAAGTAGGAAAGCGATTACGTGCAGAAATTGTCGAAAGCACTTTCAAGAGTTGTTACGAACTATAAAAGCGACAGTGTCAACGTTGATTCATCATTCGGCATCTAGCAGTTAAAGTGCTCAGATAAGATTAATAATTAAAAAAATGATGGGAAAATGTGAATGGCGGCTTTGTCTATCACTTGCAATATTAATCATTACCGTTGCATCTTTTTCATCAGCCAGAGATGCATCAAGTCAAGATCTCGAAGTAGCTGCAAGTCATCATCATCATGATCACCACGGCGAGCATGGAGGCGGTCATGAACATCATAAACATCACCACGATGAACACGGAGAAAAGGGTAATAAAGACCATCACCACCATCATCACCATCATCATGATGATCATAAGCACTACGGAAAAAAACATGAAGAGGGCCATCATCATGAACACAGCGGTCATAAGAAACATCATCATGACGACCATAACCATCACGGGGAGCATCATGAACATGAACACAAACATCATGGATCTAAACATGGTCACAAAAAGGGGCATAAAAAAGGTGAAAAGACTCACGGATATCATAAGAAAGCTCATAAGGATGAGTACCATAAAGAGCATAAATTTTATGATGACCATCATAAAGGCGGTCATCATGAAAAACACGGGCATCATCATGAACATCATGGTGAAAAAGAAGGACACCATAAAAAGGGGGGACATCATCACTCTGGTCATCATCATGATCACCATGGTAAAAAAGGACATCACGATCATGGACATCACGATGAAGATCACAAAGGTCATCATGGCAAACACGGTCATGATGAGCATCATTCTCATTATGAAGACTGGGCTAAAAAAGGTCATCATCATCACGGCAAGAAAGCGCATCATTCTCATGGCCATCATTGATCGTAATAAGTTATTTTCCATTGAAAATAAATTATACTATTTCAACCAAATTTTTATTACTCATTTTTCAAGTTGATTTATTTGTTTTTCAATATTAAATTCATATTCCGATTATTCATTAAAAATGTATATTTTTTTAAAAAGTATATTTTACAAAAAATAAAAACTGTTATTTAATTATTTATAATTTTTATAGTTGATTAAAAACTCATATAATCATAGAATTAAAAATAAAAACCAATCTATGATTTGCTTATTGTGACATTCTTACAGAATTCGAAAAGAAACACAAAAATATAATCCCCATTGCTTACACATATAATTGTTCAGATACAAACACAAATATCTTTGATATAAAAGTAATAGATATATGATAGATTGTTACATGAAATATCTTTTAAAAGTTTGACTTGTAAGAAGTGTTAAACATTTTAAGTAACAAGCAAGTTTAACAAACAAGTAAGTTTGTTAACTGTAAGTTAAAAAAAGACTTTTTCAACAATGAAAGAAGTTTACATTAATTCAATAATTATATGAACTAATTTCTTTTAACGATGGTTTTCAATATTACAGACATAAAGTCAGAAATTTTAGACACTTTTAACACATTAATGTTAAAAAAAAATATTGGCAATTTATTGGCATTCAATTTTCTCAAATTTAATTTATTTATTTCATTATATTAATCTGTTAATATCATTTTCTACGTGTTTGATTCACAGATAATAAAAATACATTTATAAATGATATGACTTCAAGCCAAATTTAAAATAACTTGCGTTAAAATGAACTATATACCTATATATATAACAATTAATTACCAACTGAAAATATAAAATAGTTTTAGGAAAATTAAGAGCTAAAAAAAATCATAAAAAAGTTCAATCTCCAATATCTTCGAATTTTATAAACAAATTCATTTTAACAACGAACTTGATTCGAAAGGTAAACAAATAATATATATGTATGAGCAAAATTTCATGAAGATAAGTTAAAATATAAAATAAAATTTATTGCTTCTACTTTGCATATTCTTCGAATTCCGCATAAAATACCCAAATTCCAAAATTATTCATGATTATGACCTCTATGCAGATGCGAAGGTGTAATTTTAATTTAGATAATTTCTTTATTAGTACAATTCTTTGAACTTTAAAGAAGTTGCCATAAAATCTGGTTTATGTCTTAATTTTTATTTTTGCAACTACACATCGGAGATTCAATTATTTTTATTCATTATAATTTTATTCTAATGAAACAATGCATTCGTAGGTTAGGTCGTTATTATAGTACCACGGTCTCGTATTTTCACGGTAATGTAGTTCAAAAGTCTTCCCCTTAATGAAACCTTGATTTTTTATTATAATAGATTTTGCATAAACGCTTTTCTTTTAAATATTTCATTGAAATCTGTGTGCCGGATTTTATTAACATTATCAAAGCGTTTGCTTATGACTGATTTCGCAAATAAATCGACTCTTTGGTTACCTACCAAAGCAGTGTAGGGTGGTAACCACACGAAATATATAGTATTGTCGAGGCAATGCTTTATAAATTTGTTACATTTTTTCTTTATTTGAAATAGAAAAAAAATTTTAGATTTATTAAAGTTTGGACTTTTAAGACTTTAAAGAGCACTTAAGGTGGTTTCGGCGGGTGATGTCGTAAAAGTCTGTATAATTATAATTACATCCTTATTACTTAGAAAAAGAATAAACAGTCTCGTAATAAGGAAAAATCAAAAAATTTTATGTACCCGAGTTTCTTCCTAAGTTAAATTTCATTACTTGTACAGCAAAACCGGAAACTTTGACGTGGCATACTTTTTAATTACGTTTTCGATACAAAATAAAGTTTTCCCTAGAAGAAAGCAAAATTGGAAATAATATTAAATTATTTAGTTTTACCCAAAAAAATTTTTTTAAAACCCTATATACTATTATTCACAGATTTCTTTTGAAAAGAATTCAAAGGTGCCGCCATTTATTGGCTCTTTTTATTAGACGATGTTGCCAAATGAAACGCGCATGCATAGACTAAAAGCACATATTTATGCTGAAAAATCTTATAACTATTTTTAAAGCAATATTATATCATAATACTACAATTATAAAGTGTCAGGCTCAGAATAATAATTACAAAAATATCTTTATTTTTATAAAATAAGAACTTGCATCATTTATTAGCATTAGTTTTAAAATTAGTATTAAGTATTAAAATTTAAATTATTCAAAAAGCGCGCGCTTTATGTTAACAACAAGAAAAAGATGGCTTTCCTTTAGAATTCGGATATATGACGACTTATTCGATTCTGAGCTCAATTTTACAAAATATCTCGATATTTTCGACGGGTACCCATATTTTGCTAAATACCATCTGGAAGCTTACATCTTTATTTATAAAGAATCATTTTTTGTATTGCAGAACTCCTTGATTCAGGTTAGTAATCAACTGGTTTCTCACTTCGCTCCATAAAAGGCTATGTAAAATCTGCAAAGTTTGAAACGAAATATCTCAAAGTATTTTAAACGAGCTTCAGAGCTCTAGTTATAAAAGCATTTGCGAAAAATATAATATTCCAAGGAGAACATTAAGGAACTGGGCGATGAATAAGAGCAAATTACAAGAGCAGGCCAACACGTATCAATTGACGGATAAAGTAAAAAGAATTAAAGTTTCTCCTTTGGATGATGTAAATGAAGCTTTGTACATCTGGTTTGATAGATCCGTTAAGAGTGGTGTTGCAATAACTGGACCTCTTATCATGAGTACGTTTTCAAAACATTATGTTAGTGTTATTATCATTACACTGAGAGAAATTATTTATTAAAATTATTATTATCCTCGGTAATCGGAGGATAATAGTAATTTTAACAAATAATTTCTCTCAGTGTAGCCCTAAAAAAGACTTATAAAAACGTTAGGAAATTTTTTAAATAATCAAATGCATTATTAAATAATTAAATAATATAATTAAATAATTTTGAATAATTAAATAATTTTTGCATAAAAAGTTATTAAATACGCCAAAATTGTTAACAGTTTATAATTAATTTTAAAATCTAAAATACACATATTTACAGAGAAAGCAAAAGAATTACACAGCCATTTTAAAATATACAAACCGTTCTCGGCAAGTGAAGGTTGGTTGGATAGATGGAAGAAAAAATATAGTATCCGCAATTATGCAAGATGTGGCGAAAAAATATCAGCAGATATTTCTGCA
Organism: Ormyrus rosae; assembly: GCA_035047165.1. Taxonomy (NCBI): domain Eukaryota; kingdom Metazoa; phylum Arthropoda; class Insecta; order Hymenoptera; family Ormyridae; genus Ormyrus; species Ormyrus rosae. The sequence continues at coordinate 14,431 of JAWWML010014589.1, read as the reverse complement.
GCTTAATCATTCAGAGAAGAATTTGCAATTTATGTGGAAAAAGAGCAATTAAGTTTATGCCAAATCTTTAATGCTGATGAAACGAGACTTAATTTTAAACAAATGCCGAAGAGAACGTTGGCGGAAAAATCTCAATCAGTTTCAGGAATAAAAGTGAATAAGGATCGTATCACTTTGATGCATTGCAGTAATGCAGATGGATCCTTGAAAATGCCACTAGTTATGATTGGAAAATCACAAAAACCAAGAGCTATAAAGGATCAGATGTTATCGCTGCCTGTCTTTTATACCCATCAAAAAAGTGCATGGATGAATGAGCAAATTTTTAAACGTTGGTTTAAAGAAGATTTCGTCCCTCGAGTAACGCAATTTTTGATAGGCAAAGGGCTTCCTATTAAAGCTGTATTATTTCTCGATAACGCCCCTTGTCATCCATCGATTGAAGAGTTTAAAGAAAGTGATATTGTTGTTAAATATATGCCTGCTAACACATCAATTATGCAGCCGATGGATCAGGGAATTATTGAAAATTTCAAAAAAGGATACCGATTGTTATTTTTGTTAGGTATTATTTTTAATTTTTTTTTAATTTTTTTTTATCTTTATTATTATTATTATTATTATTATTAGGCATCCTTTATAAACACTAAAATAATACAGATATTGTTAGTTATTTGAAAGCAATAAATACCAAAACTGTCATTGATTAGAGCGTTCACGCCTGGAATAATATACAGAAGAGTACCATATTTAAGTGCTGGAAAAAATTATTATCAGAAAAATATTATAAGCAAGAGACCCGTAATTTAAATGATAATAGTAACTCAAATGAGGACGTCTTAAAAAATATCAGAAAAATAGATAGTTATGAATCCGTAGATGAAGAAAGTTTACGCAACTGGATTTCTATAGATGAGGAAGAATTATCTGTACCCTCAAATGCTGAATTGTTTGATATATTAAATATAACAAACACAGAAGAAGGTAAATTTACTCTGTTCAGGAAGTAAATTCTTTGAATGGTTATACAAATAATTAATTCTTTTACAATATTTAACAATATATTAATTCTCAGTCATACTAATTTCAGAAGCACCCAACGTGGAATCTGCAGATTTAGTTCCTGATTTGACTCCCGAACAAGCAGTGTCACCAGCTCAATCATTAATAACTTTTTTTCAAAAGCATCTAGTCTTATCAGATTCAGATTTTTTAAGTTTACAAAAATTAAAGAAGCTGCAATGCAAATATCTATTTCAAAATAATTATAGATTACTTTATTATTGTAAATAAATATTACTTAAAAACCCAAAATACGTAATTTAATATCTTCAATTCACACCTTTCTTTTAATACAGAGTATTTTAATCCATATTCTTAATTACTTAAGAACACTAAAACGTTTCTGACTGAGTAGTGGGCATTTACTGAGACGTAACTGGCTCTTTCGCCGAATTTTACTCTCCTCTCTCCCGTGGCGTGGCCACTTATCAAGAGTTTACTGTAATATACTACAAAATACTATTAAAGCTGAATGCTTCGATTCAATTAAATTTTTAACTTATCTAATCTAATAATAATATAAATTTCATTTAATTAATTTTAGGTAATAGTTTTAAAGATATATTTTATTACCATTATTGAATAAAATATGACATTAATTAATTATTTTTCTCAGTGCACTAGTTAAATTCAGGCGCGCATCGCGCACCGACATTCGCTTTTCGTTATTCAATTTTTTTTTTTATAATTCGGTAAAATCAAGCGATAATTCGATATCCTCGGCTCGAGGTCGATAAATACTCGAAAACCGAACGAATCTCGCGTGGGATTTTTATAACAAGGACTTTATCATTTTCTATTTGTTACAGAAACTTAAAAAAAAAAGCTGTTTTATCTAAATTGTATGGTAAGTTATAGGGCACATGTAATACAGAAATGTTTAAGATAGAAAAGCAAAATCATTAACAGAACCAACGTATTGGTAGCGTCATCCAATCAGGCGAAAAATCTCACGTCAAAAATTACGTGAGATATCATTTGAGAAATCACGTAAGGAATCACTTGACTTTATGAAACATATCATCAAGTGAGTTCTCACGTAAATGGTTCTTACTGCATAATGTGAGCTCTTAAATAATAAAAAAAAATCAGTTTCTCAAAATTGAGATTCGCCTATTGGTTTGTGCCCCGCCCCTCCCACATAAGTTCAAAAATTTATAATTCAACACATTTTAGACATTTTTTTTATTTTAAGAATGTTATACTTTCTCACGTGAGATCTCACATGAGTTCTTGCGTGAAGTTTGACGTGAGATCTTACGCGAGGAGAATGCATAAAATTTCTAAAATTAAAAAAATGTCTAAAACATTTTGAATTAAAGGTTTTTGAACTTTTGTGGCACAACCCAGTAGGCGAATCTCAATGTTGAGAAACTGATTTTTTTTATTATTTAAGAGCTCACATTATGCAGTAAGGTCCATTTACGTGAGAACTCACTTGATGATACGTTTCATAAAGTCAAGTGATTCTCACGTGAGTTCTCAAATGATTTCTCAAGTAATTTTTCACGTGAGATTTTCCGCCTGGGTGTAGTGCAATGCCAAGAATTATTGCACACTCCTATTAGTATTCATATTCAATTCACAAAGAAAAACGTTATAAGAAAAATTACTATACTTTTCAGTAACTCGAGGACAGACTTTGAATTAGGGTGAAAATTATTATACTTTATATTAAAATTTACTGCATGTTTAGTCATTATTGTTATAAACTGAGAAAAAAAAGTAGTCGGAACAACAGCCTCGCGCCGATTAATACAGACAACTACCTTTTTCTGTTAATTTAACAAACCAGAGACTGTTAACTGAACGGCCCAGTGAGGTATTAAAGAAATAGGATAGTATGTTGAAACAATGTTTAAATTTTTTGATGGAATTATAAATATTATTGTTTTAACGAGGATACATAAAGATAATAAAATTAAAAAATTTATTTTATTTCATTATATTCATTTTTTCTTCTATTTATTTTTCATTTATTTACTTTTATTATTTATTATATTATATTATTATTATTTTTATATTATTATTTTTAATTATATTTATTATTTCTATATATTAATGCATATTAATGAAAAATTTTGATGTTGATGGGAATCGAACCGGGGTCCTTCGGCACGGCAAGCAGACACGTTAACCGTTTACCTTCAATGGTATCTTCAGAAAATAATTTCAGAACATATACTTATATTAGTTTTAACTAAAATGAACAATTTAAAAAATCCTAATAACCCGAGTAGAAACGGATTTAAGGGGAAAATGAGGGCCTCAACAGGTACCTGAGAATGATTCTAAGGTCCTTGTAAGGTATATTCTCAGGTAGTAATAAGAGCAAGTTAAGGGCCTCATCAGGCAATGTCAAAATTGCAATATCAGACAATTTTCAGGCTAAATTCAGGAATTAAGTTACAAAAAGTTGTAAATTATAAGTATTTTAAAACAAAAATAAACGATATTAAACACAATTAATATATTATTGCTAAGATCAAGAAAACAATAAATAATTAAATTAATAGTTAAATTTTAAGTAAACAGTGTAATCAGTTAAATTTTGAATAAGTCTATTATATTGAGCAATTGTTTATGAATTAATAAACATATAAATATAAACATATAACATATATATATATATTAATTGAATAGATTAATTTTACTAGATTTGAATTTTCATAAATATTTGCAACTAATCTCTTTTTTTTCTCTTAAAAAAATGATGGCCGGATGTTGTGAAGCATTTAAAGATTGATTTTGATTTGTCGGCAAGGAATAGGCGCGAGAATTTGCTACATTCGCTAGATTTTAATTTTCATAAATATTTGCAACTAAATAATTAAATTAAAATAACTTAAAATAAAAGGATTAATATTTTATTTTTTAAATTAGTATTTTAAAAATTAGTAGACTATCGTATCATATGTTTAAATCTAGTAAAGTAAAAATTAAATGTATAACCTCAAAAAAGAAAATAGTACGCGCGAAGCGCGATGGATTTTACTAGTTCATTGTAGTTTTGATTTGATGGAAACTGAACAAATCGAATATGAGGTCCCAGACGGCAAAACTATCCCAAATTAATTTCTTTTAAACAGAATTAACTTAAATAGAATTCATTTGTGATAGTTTTGCCTTCTAGGGTCCTTCCAAAAAAGTACTCTTCTAGTATTCTTTTTCAATTCTTTAGTGTCCAGGGACATTCAAGACTTCTAGGTAGTCTAGAATTGTGTGCTTATTGGGACACGACATACCTAATTAATCATAACAGGAAATTCGAAAATAACTATCAACTGATTATTAAATTTATTAAATGTTCGAGAACAGGTTAATATGCCGTATTAAATATAAAAACCATAACTTCGAAACGATTCAGAAGATTAATATTAGTTCATTTAATAAAAAATGTTTTACTTTAATAAAAAAAATTGTTTATTTCAATAAATAATTTATTAGTTTAAAAACGAAAACTCACTAAATCAATATTATTATATCAATTATTTTAACAGTTAGAACTTTTGGTGGTAGTTTAAATTTTTTTTGTTTCAATAAATAAATGATTAAATTAAAGACAAAAACTTATGGAATCAATGTCATTATTTTAGTCATTTTAAGAGAAAACATTTTGGCAATTTAATCAAAATATTTGTTGATTCAATTAAAATGTTTTTGTTTCATTAGAAAATGCATTATTTTAACAATTTTTCTGTTGGATTAACAGACCGGAGGCAGTTGTCAGATTTTAACGGCCCAAAGTTGTTGTTTCGACTAATTTTTTCTCTCAGAGTCAAATTACTAAACATACAGTCAATTTTAATATAAAGTGTAGTAAAAGTATAGTAATTTTTCTTAAAACGTTTTTCTTCGTGTCGATTAACTAGATTACCTTCTACTGATCCTCTTAGAGACAAGATTATTAATCAAAATTATAGAAAAACTATCATTTTTATTATGATAGTTCTATATTTAAATATTAAAAAACTTAAAAAAATTAATTAATTTTATAAATTTTAAAAATTTGCATAAATGAAAAAATTTCTTTTAAATTTAAAAAATTTTACTTAATCAAAAAATTTGATCAATGAATAGTTTTAATATTAAATGACATAAAAACTGACAAAGTTAGATTTTGCTGAATGAAAATTCATTAGTACATTTTACAAGTGGTGGCAATGTCAAAATCTTAATTTATCATCTTAATGTAGAATAAAACTAAAAAATTTTACCCAGTATCAACTAATCAAAAAATCACTAATATAAGTACAAAATTATTGTGAGAAGATATACTATTAATATGATATTCAATTTGGCTTTTTAAAGGGACAAATTTATATCTCTAAACCTTCTTTAACTATAGTTTTCATAATACCAAATGAAACCGCGGTAAAAACCGCCTATCTTTGACAGTTAGCTGTTATTTTTAACAATAAGACACCTTTCTGTTATTGCAATGACAACTTTAAGATTTATAAAGCATTCTATTAAGACTTGTAGGAAAGTTTCACTATTTTTTATCAGAATAGGTATTAATGCTTTTTATGATTTAATATCTTTTCAAACATAAAGTTTCTAATTTGTTAGAACCTGCAAAGTTTCTAATTTGTTGTAAACCATAAAGTTTCTAATTTATTGAGTGGAAAAATTTTCTTTGCCAAATTTTCCGAAACGCTGCCCAACACTGCCAATCCTTGCTGAACAATGCCAAAGACTGCATATTATAGTTATTTCGGACATTTAACAGTCTTAAGCAGTAATATAAAAAATTTGACAAGAATTGAATCTGTTTGGCAGCGTTTCGTAGTGTTTCTCAGTTTGCAGTAAAGAACAGTTTCCAAAAAACAATGTATAATAGGAAAATATTAGTGTTCCGTAAATATTATAATGTTCACTATTAAACATTACCAATACTATGCATAAAATTGTAAAACATTGTTAATCATTGCTAAACAATATCAAACAAAATGTTAAGCTGCAAATACTGCAAAACACTACTATGTTATTGACAAACTTTTGTAAAAAATGCTAAATACTGTCTAATGTTGCCAAATGACCGAAATACTATATAGTTAGGTAGTATTATGCAGTGTTCTGCCCAAAACTAGCAGTATTTTACAAAGTTTGGCAAATTTTCCATTTTCACTAGGGAATGTATTCATAAATTATTGAAATACCTAACCTTTTCCAAAGTGAATCCATTGCATTTTAATGACCATAATTATGAATCCTTGAATAAAAAATTAATTATTTCTAGATAAAAAGTGAATCATTTGGTCTGTGTTATTCAACAAATTTTTATTCAACCTTTAGAATAATGAAAAGCCACTACAATAGGTCAGTAGGTTTGAAAGGAGGCTGAATTTTTGCAGAGCTTTAAACGTAAAATACACACACTAAGTAAATTCTGTAAAATAAAAACAACTTCTTGTATAACAACATATTAATTTTATAAAAGTTTTATAATCATTTTTTGAAGTTTATATAAAGTATATGGATTATTTATTAAATATTCTTTCTTCTATCTACTGAGAGATCTTAAAAGTCTACTTAAAAATATTTTTAGATAAAACTTAATTCATTATCCAGTATCATTCATTTATTTATTCACAGTTCTCCAGTCAAATTAAGCAATTATGATAAGCAATTATGAAATTTAGTTTGTATAAGAATAATTTAAAAATAAATCTAATATAATTTTTTTATTAGAATAAATTATCTCTAATTGTAATATTATAATTTTATAAAAAGGCTTATACCTGATAATATACGATCAAAATTTAAAAATTAATATAATACATAAGACATTTTAAAGTTATAATAAAATCCTGGATTCAAACAAGTGAAGTTCTCAATAGGTGTAATCAAATAATAGTTGCAACACCCTATGTTATGAGCTGATCCTCATCACAATGCAATTATATACTTCTACTTAAGCTAACTTTGTGTTCAAATAAATGAAGAAATAATTATTTTATATTATAGATTAAATTAAAATTTAAATATAATAGTATAACACATAAATCTAAAATATTTGTAAAATTTTTTTTATTCATCTTCTTAAGTCATGAAAATTGTCATTAATTATTAAAGCTAAATATTAATATGAAATCTTTATATATGAATTTATTATTCCTGAAATTACTTAAAATAATTTCTTCTAAAAGACAACATTAAAAAGGAGAACTCACCAGCTATTCTTAGCACTGCTCTATCAGCAGGATCAAGCTGCAAAATACTGAGAGGTTTGTCTTTGGCCCATTCCTTTAAACTGCCATCTAACTCGAACTCCATTCTAAAAACTATCATTGACAAACCCTCATACTGTGTCACTATAGCTTCAGTCACAATTTTCTCTCGTTTTTTTATGAACTCAATATCACTTTAACCCCTAATTCTTATTGCAGACACCCTTCAATATTTGTAAAATTAACGCACTTTAATTCAAAAGAATCACAACAATCCAAATCTCCACTGTACAGATAGATCACAAATTAAACAGTGTTTCAAAACAATGGTAGGCTAACTCACAGTTTTTTTACTCTTTATTCAGTTATATATCTGACAAATTAATATAAGCTTAAAAAATGTAGTCCAAAAGTTATGAATTAAATATTTGTCTTTGATATTGCACATGTGCGATACACACTGTATACCTGCTGTAGTGTTTTTGATAACTCTTATTTTTTATATTTTCCTTTCAACTGTCTCCACTTAAGTTTATTTTTGGTACTCCTTGCTTTTGTTCTTTTCTTATACACTACAACTTGCTTTGCTACTGCAGATATCGTCTTTTTTAGTGGCTTTTAAAATGATGTTAATTTCAACAAACTGAAACAAATAAGTAACAAAATAAAATTAATCATTCTTATAAGATTCTTGTAAATAAAAGCAACTTTAAATTACTATATAACTAATAATAAATAAACATGTTTTAGAGTAATATTTATTTAAAATAAATCGTATTACTTAAAATTCAGTATTGGAAAAAAGGCAAAGCAATAATCTGTTTTCATAAGTTTATAATTTTAAAAATTTTAATAATTTTTGCTTGTCAAAAAAAATCATAAAAATGAATTATAGAAAGCAATATATTTATTTAATAAAAATTTCAAATAAAATTTCATAAACAGATAAAAAATAAAAAGACTGAAAAGTAAATTGTAGGTTAAGTTGTTTGAAGTTACAAATGCAATGCATACTAATTATAATACATTTTTTCTATAGAAAAAGAAAAAGGTTAACTAATTTGATGAAATCTTAACTGAGTTATGCAAATTTTCTGGTCCCGAAATAATTTAAAGAAAGTTTTTCATGCCCACTTGCATAAAACCATATTTTTAAAATCAAAAAATTGTCTAGAAAAAAACACACTGTAGAATCACTACACAATTAATAAAGCAAACGGTTACCAGTAATTTTAAGAAGCCTATCATTATGACAGAAACATATGAAACTTGTCGAAAATTGCTTCTTAAGCCCATCCAAATCTAACTATATCGAACAAAGGCAAACGTGAAATGGTGAACAATACACGTACACTAAACGAATAACGATACTATCGTTAGCAACGGTAAAGTCGAAATCAATGCAGACTAAGCATTTTTTTATACAATTACAATTATGTATATATTTGCATCCTCAATCCTCTTTTTTATAACTTCATTTGAAATTTAAAAAAAAATTTTGCAAACGTAGATAAAAATCCAAATGTAGATGCTAGCAAGCTAGTGTATTTTTGCTGTCAATTTTTCCATTTAACACGCCTAGCAGACGATAACTAGCCTGAATCAAAAGAAAGTAAATGCTTATTTGGCGATGGAAGCCGTCAAAATGACAAGCTGATGATGATCATAAACATGACGTTGTGATTATTAACTAACGACACACATCACACCCGCGTAATTTCTAAATATCGTTATAGATATAAAATAAGTGTATGATGCATGCTGATTGCTGACTTTGATCACAGTTGTTGGACAAAATGCTTTGGGGGCACCGTCACGGTGTAGTAGCCAACTTCATGAGGCACGGGGACACCGTGAGACTAATTTCACGGTGCGAAATGTAAAAATTTTTGAATTAAAGGTTAAAAACTAGCTCCGTGAACTAAACACACGGATTAGCTTTTTGTACTAAAAATTATATAATAAAATTTAGCGTGCTCTCGTTTTTCCATAATAAAAAATTATACTTTGTGTGCTAAAAAAAATTTGAACTTTTTTGTCAAAACTCATTCATTATACACACCCACACGAAAAATCTCACGTTTGAAATTACGTGATAAATCATTTGAGAACTACCATGAGAACTTACGTGAGAAATTACTTGACTTTATGAAACAAATCATCAAGTAATTTCTCTCGAAAATGAATCTTACTGCAAAATGTAAGCTCTTAAATAATAAAAAATCAGTTTCTCAAAAATTAGGATTCGCCTATTAGATTGTGCCACCCCTCGTCTTAAGTTAAATAGTATATTACGTCCTTTCCACATAAGCCTCTGTTTCGTGTCTTGAGCGTTGCGCAAATAATTTGTTGTCCGACATCTAGACAACGCAGATTTGTGTTCAAAATACGAACAGACCTTCTCAAATAGTTTTCTCTACTCGCTGCTTTGTTTACACGCAAACGAAGTAACACGTACCTTATAATGTAAAATTAAGTTTCGTTTTGCTAAATAATTATTAAAAATAATATTTTTAATAATTGCTTCCTTATTTCCATTCTGTTTTAAGTTAAAAACTAAATTTGTTAACTATATTTTTAAAGTATAACTGTATAACGTTTTAATTTATTTAGCAAAACTAAACTTAATTTTATACACAGTCGTACATACAGGTCCGGTGGTGGGGGTGACGCTCTTAGATCATGTAGGTAGAGCTTCGTATTTCGGCGACGAAGTGAGGCGTTGCAATCGAATATTCATAAAGTCCTAACCTTTTTTCTTGTGGCTTCTGCAACATTTTTTTAATTTAATCTGGCATACAGAATCACGTTTTGTTAAATACGCATCGAACGCGAATGTTTTTGATTTAACTGTTGATGATGTATTAGAAAATTATAATTTTACATTTCCTTGTGACTCACAGTTTGACCGTTTATTGTTTTATTACGCAGAGTGGCAACCGAGCTACAGAACAGAACTAGCCAGAGGCTTAAAAATTGAATTTCGAGAAGGGCTTCCGCATCCCAACGACTACTCTGGGGATAATGAAAAACGAAAGCTTTTAATCCTCGATGATTTGATGCGTGAGTCTTCGAGCGATATAATTTTAGATCTATTTACAAAAGGCAGTCATCATAAGAACATCAGCGTAATATTTATCACGCAAAATATTTTTCACAAAGGAAAAGCTCAGCGAGATATCAGTCTGAACACCAAGTATTTGGTAATTTTTAAAAATCCGCGTGATCGGGCTCAAATACAACATCTTGCTCGCCAAGTTTATCCGGAAGATTCAAAATTTTTACAAGAAGCTTATCTTGATGCCACAAGAGGCCCACACTCTTATTTATTTCTCGATCTATCGCAAGATACACGCGACGAATTTTGTGTGCGCACATGCATTTTTCCTCGCACCGATAAGGTACATTACGCATATGTACCGAAACATATAAATATACAATAAAAAGGAGTAGCGTTACGGTGCTTCAAGACAGTCAATCCTTGACAATGGGTGAAAGAAGAGCATCGAGAAGGGGCTCGGCGCAGCTACCTGGAAAGCATTTTACAAAAAAACACGCCGCCCTCCTCCTTGCTCTCAGTCAGTCCGTCGGAACCTTGCGCAAAGCCCTGCTACGCTGCGTCGGCTGGCAAAATCGAAAATGTGTACGGATTCAAAACGGTGAAGGTCTTCTGCCGTTCTTGCTAGCTCCACTAATTGGTACACTCGTCTCAAAGCTTTTCGGTAGTAAAAGCGAGTAAAAGCCGAGATATGGAGCACGCTAGTAAAATGATTATCGTCCCCGAGGACTCGCTTCCACGCTATGAGACGGCACTGTCCACCCGCCCGGTTACAGCAGCAACAGCAGAACCGACGGCGTGCGAATACTCTGTTCAAACGTGCGGTGATAACTTGTCTAGATAGATGCCGAAATGCACAAAATTCTGCACACGAAAATACATTCCAATGAGCGTGAAAAATGCTTAAATTATTTGCAAGTGTTGCGAAGGTATTTATTTTTTAAAGATAACGAGTGGTCAAACAAACGCGAGGCCGAACGCGAGTTGAACAGCATTGACGCTCATCTGATGCCTCTTAGCGAAGAAGAAATTTTAGACGGTGTCTCAAAGGCACACGTGCCAAGAGCGAGGCTTCTGCCGAGATATTGGAAAACTACGGCTCCCGAGCGTTTAAAGCGGGACTATACAGGTACCGTTATACTAGACAGCCGTAAAATCGAGGGTTCCAAGATAATTGAGCTGCTGAACGACGTTGTAAAAACGAGGCAGAAAAAAAGGGTCGACGTGTGAGATAGCAAAGCATCTGCTGTCCTCTTGCCGTTTGCAAAATTTATTAAAACTACCGATACACCGGATAATTTGATTGGTAATCCAATAATTTTAAACATTGGCAAAGATTGACTGTGCCTTTAAATAAAGGCAAGAGACGCGCAAAGCAATCACATCAACTCGACGATACAACTGCCTCTAGCCGTGTTTCATCAAAGAAAACGAGGAGTGTTACTAGAGACTGGCTTCGCTTACAAATGTAAAAAACAATATGTCTTTTGAGAAACAGTATTATGAATTGGAACACGAGGCGGGCTACGCCGGTGCTCGAAATCTCATACGCATGAATAGAAAAGGAAACGCTATAGCCAATAATATTGAGAAAAAAAAGATTTACGACTGGCTCCCTAACCAAGATGCTTATACAATGCATCGTCCTGTGACTCGAAAATTCTCAAGATTGCATTACAACGTGACTAATATAGATGACTTATGGGTGTGTGATTTAATGCAGCTTACTTCTCTGAAAGACTATAACGACGGTGCCAGGTACTTGCTAGTGGTCGTGGATGTTTTGAGCAAACACGCCTGAATCGAAGCATTGCACAAGACCGCACGCAGCGTAGCAGACGCTATGGGTCGGATTCTCGAGCGGACAAACGGTCGGTCACCGCTCTGTTTATAGTCCGATCGAGGCAAGGAATTTGTCGGCTCGGCTTTTCAGACCCTCTTGAAAAAATATGAAATACGATTTCGAGTGGCGAGAAATCCAGACGTCAAAGCGGCCGTTGTGGAAAGACTCATACGTACGATAAAAGAGCGCATGTGGCGTTACTTCTCGTATTCAAACAGAAAGCGTTACATCGATATAATAGGAAAAATTATACATGCGTACAATAACACGCTACACAGCAGTATAAAAATGAGATCTGCCGAAGTAAATTTATACAACGCTGCGAACACACGTAAAAATTTAGAAAAAGCTGTATTTCAGCGAGAGCGCACGAGAAGGTGGGGGCTAACACCTAAATACAGTATCGAGGACTATGTGCGCATTAGTCATACAAAAAACACCTTTGAGAAAGGATATGAAAAAAATTTTAGGGAGGAGGTGTTTAAGATAAAACGTATATCGCAGAGACAGCATTTATACACGTATATTTTGCAGGATTTAAACGGCGAGAAAATTGACAGATTTTTCTACACTGAGGAATTAACTCTCGGCGGTAAAAAGCATATGAGCCAAGAGCGCTTCAAAATCGAACGCATAATTCGTAAGAGAGGACGAGGCTCGAAGCAGGAGGCGCTTGTCAAGTGGGTGGGATACCAAGAAAAATTTAATTCCTGGATCAAAGCATCAGAACTCGAATCGATTTAAAAATGGATCATAATAATTTCTATTTAATTTTACCGAGCAACAGCAGTATGATTTACTTTCCCGATAATACAACGAGTTGCTTTAATATACATTTATCGCGAGGCATACATTTAATAGGTAATTGGCTGGTAGGGATCGCTGAAATTCATATTCCCTGCACAATTGAACAAATTCGCAATGCAGAAGCGGTTATTAAATTCAGAGAGAAAAAAGCTGATGCTGAAAAGCAGGAACCTTTCCCAAAATCACTTCTCAATCAATCAATCAAAGTTTGAAAAGGGCTATTTTTATTTGCAAAAAAACTGTGAGTGCAAGGAAACCCATTTTCTCACGAGAAGGGTGAGGGAAGCGGAACATTTTATAGTCGACGGCTCTCTCCTAGTCTCCTCGGGTAACAGACTCGCTTCGCTTGCTCGGGCGATCCCAGACCAGCTGTTTATTTACACTGATCTGTGCGAGCCCTACACAGTGGGAGATACTCACGCCGCTCTTTTGCGCATCGTACCTCTCGATGCTTCGACATATAAATTTGGGGCTAATGTCGTACGTCACTTTGCGCCTATACGTTATATTCCGCTGCTACAACACAGCTTTCGCTCCGTCGTTATCGATATAAGAGACCAGTACGGACGTCCAATACCATTTGAATACGGAACTCTGACCGTTACGCTCCATTTCAAACGTAATCACTGAAGAAAGAAACATGAATCACTACGTGCGTTATTACGATCAGCAGATCGGGGGAGGCGGAGTGAGAAACGTATTTGCAGGTATAATTTATCAGCGCGGAAAAGGCATCGGGGCATAGCTCGGTGGTTTATTTCGCAAAATTATTCCGTATGTCGCGTCTGGCGCTAAAGCAGTTGGAAAGGAGGCTGTTCGCGCCGGTCTTAATGTTTTAGACGACGTAACGAATAACAGAGTAAATTTCCACAAAGCTATAAAGACGCGCGCCAAAGAATCTGGTAAAAATTTAAAAAATAAAGCTAGCGCAAAGCTTAGAGACGTCATACAAGGCTCGTGTTATAAGCGCCGAGCACAATACTCTAGGCGCTAGTGTAAGAAAACACGTGTTACCGGACGTATCTCGTCGACCGCCCGTAGCAGCCGACGGCGCATCAGCAGGCCCATAAGAAACGAGGCACTGTGAAGAGAAAGAGAGGCTCAAATACTAATACGACTGCACTTGTGAATAACTTTCTTCATTCAATGTTTAATTAAGTCGACGTATTTTTTAATCAAAAACTCGTATCTCCGCCTAATAATGCTTATCCTTACAGAGCATATCTTGAAACTTTGCTCAATTATTCTGCCGTCGCTAAAGACTCTCACTTGACGGCGAGCTTGTGGTACGATGCTAAACTTGGGAGCTTTGACGTCACGCCGAATGTAGACGATGACACGAAAAACAATGGTGTTCAAAATAGACGGTATTACACGCTTGGAGGAAAGATTTTTGATATGATGGGTCACTTACACTGCGATGTCTTTAATCAAGACAAAATGCTGCTCAATGGCGTTGAAATGAGAGTGCGTTTAGTGAGAAGCAAA
>JAWWML010014578.1:0-24171 GCA_035047165.1 Ormyrus rosae | reverse complement strand
TCCACGTGGATACCAAAGAAATCCACTCGGATGGAACAAATATCCACGTAGATACCCGGACCAAAATCCACGTGGATATCCTTCTGAAAATTTTCAATAGGGAAAGTTCCAGGAAAACCAATTACCCAAATGTCACACAGTCTCTTTGTTAGTACATAAATTTAAGTTAATAATTAATGAACTAGTTTTAAATATTACATTTTAATCTTTATATCATATGAATTATATTACTCAACTTCAAAGTCGATTCTATAATTGATCACTATAATTGATCACTAAAGAAATGTTTCTTGATGAGAGACTTCTGTACTCATTGTTCGGAAAACTGGGAATGAAAGATTTGCAGAGTGTGGCCTCAGAGCCGGATTTAAGAGTGCTCTGCCTGGCGATTGGTGCGCCACCAAACGTTCAAAGCGTATTTTTCTAATTTATATTAAAAAGCGATAATTAGAAATTAATTACAAAGCTTTCCTGACTGTAGGCAATATCCAAGTATATTTTTAAAAAAATTTCAGAAAGAAATAATTTAAAATGAGGGCGTAATCTGGAGGAAACATTTCAAGCTGCAACAGTAGATTGGTTATGTTCGTCTGCTGTGTCTTAAAATTGTTTCCTCCAGATTACATTTTTATTTTCACTCCTTTCTTCGTGAAACTTTTTTTGAAATATACTTTGATATTATCTACAAAGCTTTATTTACTGGATTTGAAGTTGTCAATTAATTTTAAATTAATAAATAAAATTTCCATAGTTGAAGGAGGCGCCACAGTCAATTTGGACTTGGGCAATTTCGGCAGAGCACTCTTAAGCACTAGGCGGAGTAGGCTGCAGCCTATGGGCCCCCACCAGCTTGCCACGCGTTTTCATGTACATATCTATAAAAATTTCGAGCCATTTTGTCAATTAGTTTTTGAGTAAAAAGCTAAAAACTGAAAAAAATGAGTTTTCTATGACCAACGATTACGGAAGTGAAAATGCTTTAATTTAATTGAAATTGTAGAAACAGTTAGATCTTTTGTATGTTCAGAGCTGCATATCTTTTAAGCTTATGAAACTTAGTAGTGCAAAAGATATGATGGTTTTATTATTTTTTAAAAAATTTCTTAAATATCTGTATCTTAGTGAATAATCGGTCTTTTTCAATGATTGGCCACTAATTTCTTTCGTCTTTAACTAAATTTTCAAAATTAAAAGAATTTTTAAAATTCATCTACTAGTTTTTGTTTTATAACGATTTTAAATTATATATGGTATTGCAATTATATATATATATAACATATTAGTCATATTATTATTATTATTATTTTATTATGATTGTTTACATTAGTTTCAGCAATACAGTTAGACAAAATCCAATCATTTTTTGTTTTATTCAATTCTATATTATGTTAACTTTAATAATTTTATTGACTAATTTGAAAAAATTATTCATTTATTTTGAGTAAATGATAAAGCTCTGTAATCTTTTTCTGTTCTTGAGAGTTTGTGAAACTGAGTGGTTAACGAAGTTAATTTTTTAATAGTTGTAAAAGCTAGAATGTTCAGAATTTTCAGGGCAAAGTTAGATAAGTTTTTGTGGTTGCGCGCTTTAACCCGCCAAAATATTTCTCTGGATTCATAATTTTGTACATTTTACACATTTTATATATATTATACATAGCTTACATAGAGGCAATAAACAACAGATTTTAAGTTTAGAAGAAAATAACTTGATGTCGCAAACTGTAGGAAACCTAAGACTTTGTTACAGTATGTTACATAGTTTACGACGTGTAAAAATCTAACCTTTTCTAGAGCCACTTTTATGCGTACCCATCCCTGCATGCATGAACTTTGTGAATAATACCAACCTTTCAGGTTAGCAGTACAATACCAACAATAAAAAATATAATGAACTGCACCTGCGCAAACTACGTTTCTTAAAAATGTACAGTGCTGACTTGCCGAGCTGAGGAATGTTTTCTGCAATTCTGCAAAACAAATAACTATAGTTTAGTAGTGAAGTATTTTATCAAATGTTAAAAAAAATGAACAGTTTCCTCCAGAGAAACGTCGAAAGCGTCCGTTCGTTAATAATTCTTTAAAAGCACAAGTAAACCGTTATGTTCTTTATAATCAGGCGAACTATAAATTTACCAACATAACCTTTATTTTTTAATCGGAAACAACAATCGGTAGTTTATCTCGACTGTTAAAAATGAGGTCTTGCGGCAAGTATATTTGTAATCCCTGTAGCTGGAAGGAATTTTGCATGAGAAGAGTCTCTTTCGATGCCGTTTGCCCTTTATTCGCGGTGCCGATACTCACTGTAATCGCTGCTCAAAATTTAATTTGTCATATTCTAGTATTCGTGTTAACACCAATTATTGTTTATTATGTTTACCGGAATTTTTTGCGATTAACTCGCACAAGATTTTTTCTTATGTGGACAATTACAAGTGTCCTTATGTTGATGTTGGTTTTTGAGGAGATTGTTGTCCCACTCTTGGAGATTCTACCAGAGGAGAATTTAGTTTTTAAAATTTTTGTTGTAAGTGGACTTGTATGTGGCTATAAAACTAGAACTTATGCAGATCAGTCAATTCAGGAAAACACTTCACTGGAAGGTTTGGAGCTTGGAGAAAGCAATGGAGATCTTTGCATCGTTTGCCATAAAAAAACTCCATTTAGAGCTTACCATTGCAAATTGTGTCAGACTTGTATTTTGGGCAGAGAATACCATTGTAAATGGTAATTATAAAATATTCAAAGAAATTATGCTTCATTTGGTTTTCATTGATAATATTGATAATTATTTTATTTTTTCAGGCTTGATTGCTGTATAGGTGCTAATAATTTAAGATGGTATATGGGTTGCTTGTTCTCTTCATCTGCAGCATTTTTATATGGTTCAAATCTTACAATGACTACAGTGTGCCACCCATTTGCAATTTTTTATACGGTGCTTTTACCTGATGATTGTAGTGATGTTTATTATGAACTACAGTAAGTTTTTTAATATTTTTCTACTATTTTGATGATACTTGCAAATTTACAGTAAATTTATTTGTTTTAGGATAGCAATTTGTTTTGTATCATCAGTTTATAGTCTTCTAATAGGATTAATTGCCATTTTTTATTTATTTTATCATCTGTGGTTGTTGTATCTTGGGACAACTACAAATGAAAGGCGCTTTCTCATTCAAAATCAGCATAATGAAGGAGTATTTAAGAAAGCAGCTCAATTGATTTGTTGTAACTCATGAGTATTCTTTAAATTAGAAAAAGTCAATTTTCAATAGCCAAAGAACAACCACAGATTATTTAAAATGAAATGATTCATTTTTGTTTAATGATAATTAAAAAAGTAATAAACGGAGAAGTATAATTAAAACTAATGTATATCATTCATTGCAAAGTATCAAAACTAGATACAGACTTTGCTTTTTTGTAACATAGTGCATTGGTAACTATTAATTATAACTGTGATATATTAAAAAATGTAATACTATCAAAATTAAATCTAAGTAATAATGTATAAACTAAGAAAGATATCAATGGCTGTTGTACAATAGTAGCATAAAGTTTATAAAAATACGTACGAGTGTTCATTATTATACATGTACAATATCAATATTCTAAATACAAGTCTTTACATAAGTAATGTATGTACTATTTTTTACATTCATTGAATTCAAAGAAACTTTCATAGTGGACAATCCAATGTTTTAAGAATTCAAAGAAGCTTTTCTCAATTTTGGAGTATCATCAGGGATAAATTTTTTTATTAAATCTCTCCATTCAACTCTCCTTTGTTCTCTTCTCTTTATATCATCAGATATTAATCTGTACTTTCTCCAGAGATTGAAATAAATTTCCTTTATGCGTTTCTCGTAATGTTTAATAGCTTTAACTTCTTTTTCGTGCATTATGGCTCTTACTTGTTCATACAGCAAATGCCAGGCTTTCAAATACTTTCCTTGTAACTTCATGTCGAAATAATCGACGGCCGTTTGGTATTTTTGCCTCATATCTAAGGCGAAGCACTTCCAGTCGTCAAAGGCATACCACATTAGATTATGTCGGTACACTTTGTCGGCTAATTTTATTTTATTCATTTGCTGATCATGCCATTCATTTTTCCAAGCGGTGAAAACCTTATATAATAAAGTTTCTCTATAATGATGATCAGCTTTTTCTAAACGTTTATGCTTTTCTTCTACAATACTATTCAGAGGTTCTAAAATATACCGACGAAACAAGTACCTATTGTAACAAAGGTCCGCCAGATATTCTAGTTTTTGTTTTTTTTCAATTTCTTTTATGCGTCGAATTTCCTGCTCTCGTCGAAGTTTTTGACTTTCCTTTATTGCCTTTGATCAAGTAAAAAATGAACATTATTTTTAAAAAGGAATGAATTAAAAACAGGCTCGTTCGGTAAAAGTACCTACTTGAATCTGTTGTTGCCGAAGTTGCTCTTCAGCCTCTTTTCGGCTAATTTCTTCTCTTCTTTTTTGCTCCTCCCGCTGCCGCTGCCGAAGCTCATTTACCTCCTTTATTCTCTGTTTCCTCGCTTCGGCGCGAGCTTCCATTCTTGCTAAAAATCGCGGTGGGCTCGGCATTTGCGGAATCTCAGTTATCGTCTTATCCCTTAAGAAAAGTACTTTGCTTATTCTATTCTGAAGCAAAATTTTCGAAAAATGAAAAACACTCAAACCTGTAGCCCTGCTCCCTCATTAAGTGAATAAGGCTCCTTCTCGTTTGATGATCACATTTGTTGAAAGCCTGCTTGACAACCTCTACTGTCTGCTTGGCAGTCTCCTTAGTTTCCTTGTCGATTTCCTTCAGCTTCATTTCTTCGATCTTCTTATTTTGCTCGGCAAGCTTTGCTTTCTGCTCTTGAATAATCATCTTCTGCGCTTCGAGTCTACTCTGTGTGCAAGTCGTGGCTACGGGCTTAGTTTTCCGCAGCGACTGCTGTTTTTTAGCTGGAGTCTGAGTCGGAGTCTGAGCTTTGGTGCGCTTTGGAATGCCACTGCTCTCGACGGGAGTGATAGATTTTTCACGCTGCCTCTCTGCGATTGCACTGACGAGCAGCTCGATTTTCCGCTCCTTAGACACCTGTGTCTCAATTCGTGTGTACTCGGCGAGTTTCTTCATTGTTACCGTGCGTTTGTGCCAGGTGTCAAAATAGTGCTTGAGCCTTCTCCTCGAGTTTCTCTCATTGATTTCGTCTCTCAACTTCCGAATTCGGTGCTCCTGTTGAGCGTACTGTTTCAAAGCGTTGAA
Organism: Ormyrus rosae; assembly: GCA_035047165.1. NCBI lineage: Eukaryota > Metazoa > Arthropoda > Insecta > Hymenoptera > Ormyridae > Ormyrus > Ormyrus rosae. The sequence continues at coordinate 18,903 of JAWWML010014578.1, read as the reverse complement.
AGCTTTTCTCAAGCTCTCTTCATCCGTATCTTCTTTTTGCAAGCCCGGCTTGTCCGTAATTGTCACTTTGATCACGTCAAGTTGAAAATTTTGTACCATTTTTCCTGAGAGCGCTCAGACTTGTGTACGAATGTTTGCTCGTGCCCGTCTGTCGTTATGGTAAAGTTGGAGGGGAGGAAAACACTCAACTTCAACGAATCAATCTTTACTTATTATAATAATACAGACCACTTTAAATTGATAAAGAACCTATCGAGTATATTTTACGATTGAGCGCATTTTAAAAATTCAAATTTTTACGAGTCGCGAGCATGAGATTCTCTTTTCCTCGTTCCTATACCTATACCTATGCGATTGTCTTTGTCCAAAACGCGCGCGAGGGCTACATCAGTTGGGAGTTTGGGGCCTGCTGCCAGAGACGAAGCAACGGGGTTATTTACAAGATCTAACCTGTCTATACAACGTAGTTGGAGGCGCTATTTTTTATTAAATAAGTCGAGGACATCGTTACGCAAAAACCTAATTCCATTAACGATTTTGAAGCAGAATTCAGCGCAAGAAAACGTCAACGAAGCAAATAAGCGTTGCTGTCTTCATAATAAAGCGAAAGGTAAAAAAACACTATCCCTGCCGTTCTTTATTTTTGAGCGAAAATTCTTACTTGCGTACCTAAATAAATAAGTGATGTACCTCAATAAACGGGAGAGCCTCTGGTCAGTATTTTCCGCGGGATCCACTTCTTGTCATAGGTAGTCAAACTGAATTACTGTTGAAAACTCGATCTGGCACGGTGAGACGTTATGATGTATTTACGTGCGTACAGACAAACACATGCACGGGGCGCTATACGCGGACGTAAGGTACCTTCACGAATGCGAAACGAACTTCGCTACAGTGACATCTTGTAAGTGTGTGGGGGGAGGGGGGTCTCGTCTCTCGTGCATCCACTGTTCGTTATTGTCCGATTCTCGCTTTCTGTTTCTGCTTTTCTACATGTTTTCGCTCGCTCTTCTGTCATTATATAGCGCAATTCCAACATTTTCTGATTGCTGTTTTTTTTTTCGCACTCCGCTAAACAATTTGAGGTAACGGACCTTTGTGGTGCATGGCTGCGGGAAAGCAAATGACAGTTTCTCTGTCTTTTCGAAATGTTGTTTACGTGCGTAATGTTTGCGTTTCAGTTTCAGATCATGTAATCTGCAATAGTTTATGGCTGCGTATGTAACTAGATAAAAATTTTAAACATAACACTATGGCTGACTCTTGTGGAAAAAAGGAGCAAAACGATATCGAAGAAAAACTCGTTGATAAAGCAATTACCGAAGAGGTATCATTGACTTTGCAAGAGGAAAGTTTGGTGGAGCAAAACAAGAGTACAACTTCATTGGACACTAGCTTAAATGAATGTCAGAAAAGACAAGAGGAAGAGGATGTTGATGAACCTATGGAAGAAGCAACTTTAGAAAGTATGGAGGCTACATCTTCAACCGTCCATGAAAGTAAACCATCTAATTCTGCAGAATGCTTAGCTAAAAGATCCAAGTCTAAAGGTATATGTATACATCATACATTTTACTCTATATTAATTATTGTTTAGATTTTATGTTAACAAATTTTTTGTAGATCATATTGATAATACAAAAGATTCCTGCAATGATTCTGATAGTGATTCATGTGAAGATTCTAGTAAAAGACAAAAATTAAATGAGCAACAGCCTAATACTTCAACGAGTGACACCAGAAGCGATACTCAAAATGTTGCTAACTTTAAATATAGGTTAAAAAAACCTAAGGATCGCAATTATCGCAATCAAAATGATTCTAGTGATCTGCGAGAAGATTCTAGTGAACATGATAGTGCACCCGAAGTATCATCCAGTAGTAACTCAACAATGTCTTGGGGTTTCTATGAGGGATCAAATGATACTGTAGGAACTTCTGATACTGGAAGTGAACCTTTGCAAGGTATAACAATTTTTTATATAATATTTAATTTGTATATAATTATTAAAAAAGTATTCTTTTAAAAATAGTAATAAAAAATATTGTTTTGAAAATATTTATTTCAAAAATGGATATAATACTTTGTAGATAATAATGATTCCAACGATTGGACAACAGCAAGTGAAAATGATACTGATGGCATACTAAAAGTCTTGCAAAAAGAACCATCAAAGTCAAATTGGTCTATTGTAAAAGATGTAGTTGATAGACAAATGGGATTTAATAATTCTATCCCATGTCGATTTTATGGTTCACTTCATGCAGTTCAACGACTTGAACTTATGTACAAGCTTGAAGATCATATTGTAAATTAATTTATCATCGTTTTTTCATGTCAAAAACTTAATGTACAAATTATTAATTACTTATTCTATATTTTAGGGTTGCGTGAATGCTTTAGGCTTTAATCAAAAAGGAAATCTACTTGCAAGTGCCTCAGATGATTTAAAAGTAACCATATGGGATTGGGCAATTGGAAAAAAACGCATAGCTTTTCATAGTGGTCATCGAAGTAATGTCTTTCAATCAAAATGGTTACCGCTTGATGTAGAAAACACGGTAATAACGTGTGCGCGAGATGGACAAATTCGTTTAATCGATATTCAATCTAAAGTTACTCGTAAACTAGCTCAGCATCGAGCACCCTGTCATAAATTGAGTACTCATTTAGATTTACCGCATATCGTACTTTCTGCTGGAGAAGATTCTAAAGTTTTACTAATTGACACACGAGAAAGTAAAGCAACAAAGTAAAATGCTTTCAGTTTCTATATATAAATAATAACTACACTTTTAATTGCTTTGATACTTAAAACGTTTATTTTTTAGACTGCTGTCAGTTAAAGATAATGATCGTGAAATGGAGCTTTACAGTATCCATTCAAATCCACTAAATAATTTTGAGTTCTGTGTAGCTGGTCTATCAAATTTTGTTAAAATATATGATCGAAGGAAACTTAGTGATCCATTACATCAATTATGTCCAGAGGGTCTAGTAAGTAATTTTAAATAGATGTAAAGTCATGTATGTAGCATTAGATTTTATTTTATTTCTGTTCAAATTTTATTTAGTTATCTAATGATCGGGCGCAAATAACGTGTGCCGTTTATAATCACAATGGAACTGAAATTATTGCTTCGTACAATAATGACGATATTTACTTGTTTGATGTTGCATCGTCATATAAATGTGGTGACTTTGCTCACATTTACGAAGGCCATCGCAATACTGCAACTAGTAAGTTTATAGAATATTTTTTTATATATAATTCAATTAAATAATTCCTAGATTACAAAAATTTACTTTTTTCCAGTTAAGGGTGTTAATTTCTTTGGACCAAATAGTGAATTTATTCTGTCTGGTTCTGATTGTGGAAACATATTTATATGGGATAAAAAATCAGAAGCAATTGTTCAGTGGATGCCTGGTGATGAACAAGGAGTTGTAAGGACTTTTTATTGTTTTTTGCTAAATACTATCAGAACATTTAATTAATAAAAGCGTTAATTTTTAGGTCAATGCTTTAGAACCTCATCCTCACATTCCAATTTTAGCCACAAGTGGTCTTGATTATGATGTAAAAATTTGGATACCATCTCGCGAAGAAACGCCTAATATTAAGCAAAAGTTACAATCCGTAAGTATTTAAGACATTTATAAGTAACAGAAGAATTTAATAACGTAATGGTATTGATTTAAGTATTATTGACTAGTGTATAAAGAAGAATATGTCAGCCAGAACAAAGAACGCGGTAGAAGAAGAAATTATTTTTGACGGAAACGCTGTATTATCAAGTTTTTTGATTATGTTACGTCATGCTGAGGAATCAAGGGTAAAGCAATTTTTATTTTTTACTATACTAGAATCATATTGCATTTAAAGTTAATTAAAAATTAAATTTTTAAATAATTTTAATTAATTTTGTATGTTTGTAATTATCTGAAATTAATCTTATTTTAAAAATATTTTTATCGATTTTCCATTATGCTTAGGTAGATGGATACATTTTTAAATAGATTCACCTATTGATAAGTCTCTATCTATTTACTTTTGCTTAATAATTTAAATCTGATTTCTTTATATTGTCGATTTTAAATTATGAATGATAGAAAACTGTTAAACTATAAAATTAAAAAAAATTTAAGATCATTAAGGCATGCCCTGGAGCTGAAGTAAACCGTTAAAAAATTTAAACAATTTGATTGATTTGAAAGCAGCACCAAAAGAACTAATACAAATATATATTGTAGTTTAAAATTGGCGTTCTGCAGAAAAAAGGAATAATTTAATCAATATTTTTCTTCTTTTTTTGGAAATTAATAATCTTTTTTTTTTTTTTATTTAGCATCTAGATAGAAGAAGCCTTGGAAATCATGTTTATTATGAAGGAGAAGTTGGTATTGATGACGATAGTTCTTCCAATTCAAATTATAGTTCTAGTGTACATGATAGTAGCTCGGAGAGTTCAGATTGTTGAAAAGTGTCACTACTTAAAAAAACCTTCATTTTTAATTGCATTAAATTAAATATTGGATTTGTTAAAAGTTAAAGCTTAAAAATTGTTACTGGTAATTTTTGAAATTTAAAATTTTATTTTTTTTATACATCAAATAAAATGAATTATTTTTTATTGATTTCCGAGATTCATTAGATTTTATTTTTAATATACACCAGTAACATTTTTATTTTCTAATATTAATAATATCATAAAAGCATGTAAATAAGCTAAAAATTAATAACATAAATAATTTATTAATTACAATTCTTCATCAGTTGTGATTTTAAAGTTGCAAAGACTGAATTATTTATATCTATTAGATGCATACAAATTTAAAGTGTAAAGCTTAATCAAGCAATTTAAAATTAAAATCTTTGAGATGTAATTTTTAGAAAATGTACAGTTTAATAAAAAATTATTCATGAAGTATTGTATAATAATTTTTTTTTTATTTTTATTACACCTTTAGTAAAGTAAGAGATTAAAAAGAAGTTAATAGTAATAATGTTTTTTATTAATATTTTTAGTATAAAACTTTTGCACCAGAACGTGATACAATTTATATTTTTTGAACATTTAAAAAATTCCAATAGAGTAAGCAAGGGCTGCATATATGTATAAAGTCAATGATCCCATTACAGTTGCACTAATGGCTTTAATAAACAATGTTGTCCAAGGTCCAATCATAAAAGTACTTACTAAAAAGTCTGATATGAGTGGCCTGTACACTGCAAGTAATAGCATACTTACAACAATAGGAACTAAACTTTGTTTTAAATCATGCCTTGACCAAAGCCAAACTAATGTTGCTGTTGTAATGTGCTGAACCTACAAATAAATAAAAATTCCAAATTCAAATTTCTTTAATACTTTAAATAAATGAATGTATTATACAGATATATTCCTCACCAAGCAAATATTTGATTCCAAACTTTTTTGAATATATTTCCAATCAAACTCTGCTCCTCTAGCACCAACCCATAGCAAAAGAAATCTAGTTAAAATAACTTCAGCTCCAGCCCATCCTATTCCTGCCGTTAAAACTTTGGCATGTCCTTTACCTGGGATTCCATTTAAAACTAGATAAATTCCAACTAAATCTGCTAAATCAATAGATGACTTCAAAAATTCCTTAAAACACAAATTATTAAATTAAATAAAAATTTATTATTTAAAAAAAAAATGATCTAATAAATTCTTACACCAAAAAAGTCAAAGCCCTTATATCCTATGCTATCAGCTGTAGGGAAGAAAGTAGCTAAAGCAAGCATTTTTATAAGCTGTGTGAAAACATAAATTCCACCTGCTTGAATGCATTTCCAGAAGGCTCCATATTCAGATCTAATAAAATAACAAATAATTTTATGTTTAATTTCATCAATTATTTATTATTTATGTTATAAATTATCAAACTTACAGTCCTGAATATTTGTAGGTTAAGTAGTAAGGAACGTACACTAAAGCTAGACAATTTCCAAAATGATACAATGTCATGTTTTTATTTTCTTCTATTTTCTACTAATAAATAATAAATCTAGTTCAAAAATTTTACAATGCATATATACACTAAGTAATTCTAAATTTACGTTACTTCATTATATACACAAATGAATATGTTTCATGTATATAGTCGTTCGAAGAAATGTACGAAGAGATGTGTTCCTTGACCAATCACATGATGACATTCGCCGGTCGTCGTCAGTGACGTCATTCATTAAAAGGCTTCTTTCTATGCGACACCATGTTGACGACTAAATATATATATATTTTTACACGATTGTGAATTAAGTATATTCTAACAAAAAATTGTTTGAAATTATTCTTAAAGAAAAATAAGTTTAGTCTTTTTGTTGCAAATTAAGATATTTATGTTACGTTAAATTATTATTGACAGAATTTTTAATTTCATTATAATCAATAAAGACAATTTCTTCTATAATTTGAACATTATTACTGATTGTTTTTAATTCTGCATTGACTTCCTTTTTTTGCTCTGCTTGGGCGGTCTTTTCTACAGATTTCGTAAAACTAATAAAAAAATTATTTTAAACTTATTTTATGTTTATGTATTAAAAATAATGAAAGATATAGATACTTACGTCTTATCGCCACCTTTTTTTAATACATTTGGTATAAACCTCGATTTCTTTTTCATCATCAAAAGGGAAGGTACCGCAATTTTTTTTAATCGTCTTCTTTCATAATTTCGTGCTGAAAAGAATCATCAGATTAAAGTAAAAATATTATTGGCCTAAGTAAAACGTACCAAATTTATTAACTTACTAGGCAAGTAATCTTCTTTCGTAAAATGCGTACTACAAATGAAAGTATTCTTTCTAACTTTGGTTAGGTTGCATTTTTCAATCCATTGTTCACGAATGTGTTGAACAATCGGTAATCTATGAAAAATAATCCCAGCTTCAGAAGATATCCTTTGACATCCTTCAACACTGCATTTATACGCTTTTTTAACACTCTGTGAATTCATGACTTCTCTAAAAGTAAAATTCAATAATTTTTTAAACAGTTCACTTAGATACTGTTTTGACTTGATCGAGTCCGTAGAACGGCGCCACTCGTCGATGTCCAAAATTGAAACTCTTGTTTAAAAATGCACGCACTGACAGGTGACAGACTGCCACTTTTTACTTTACGCTTTTAGTTTGTTGTGTGTACTAGAAAGTTGCTTTCGTTCTGTTTACGTCAAAGAATGAGCGAGAGAATGTCAAGGAAAATAAACAAGGACAGTTGCATTCAGAGAAATAGGTTAGACAAAGACGAAAATAAGTGCTAATTTATATAGTCATTATTGTAGACAACGCGAAAAATCTCCCACTAGTCCGCAACTCGAGTGTCAATCTGTCGCCAGTGTCGCCAACGCGTTCAGCTTGTACTACGCACTTAATCAAACGCGCGTCTTAACGTAGACGATACACAATGTATACATAATACTTATGCATTTCGTGCGAAATTTTACTTAAACTACTGACTACTGAGTAGTTTCGTAGTGATCAAGTACAAATTTTTTTTATTTTACGTATTTTAACGAGTTGAAAGATAACAAGCGATGCTGCAGATGGTAGCTGGGACGCTCGTTTTTGAAAGTGTTCAATTTCTTTAGTAAAAAGTCGTTTCCGTGAAGCAAATCGAATATATTTGTATATTCTGTAAATAGTTTGTCTCAGAACTACTTTTATCTGCGATTTTTATGGAGTTTAATACACATATTAGTTGTAAGTAAGTTAAATAGAAAAAGTGCTTTGTTTTCAGCAAAAATTTAATTGTGTTTGTTTCATATTCATCTAGCCAGATTACTAGATTAACAAGAAAGATGCACCCACAGTTATCAATGACACCAAGAAAGTTACCAATCTTTGTTTTTCCTCAAAGTCTCAACTTTTATGTTGATGACCAAACCACACATAAACTAATTTTAACTTTATATAATCCTTATGATTTCCCAGTTAAATTCAAAGGTACATAGTATACTTAGATTTTTATAGTTTTATTTTTTTTCCAATTCTGCAATATAATTCACTATAATTATTTTATTTATAGTCTATGGTACTTCACCCAATAAGTACGTTGTACTTGATCCGGAAGGAACAATCAAATCAAAGTGTTGTATAGATATTGTCATTCGACATGCAGCAATATCAATATCTAATTGTTCTGTTGACAAATTTAGAATACAAATGCAAGAGTATCCTACAAAACAAGTAAGTTCATAATAAAATAAATTAGATATTTTTTATTGTTATTATTTTCTTTAATGAAACAATTCTTTAAATAATATTAATAATAGTAGCATTTAAATCTTATGTAATAGTTAATGATATCTAATTTTATTCTATGAATTACATTTTATTAATGTACAATATTTTGCAGGTCATAGGGAAAAGGGATATTGAAGCTAGGCTTTTGCCAGGTGTTCCAGATTCTTCAGAGAGGATTACTCCTGACCCAGAAGTATTCCAACAACTTCCAACAAATAGCAGTGGACAAAATTCACAGTCTTATGCTGTAATTAATAATAGGGATAGTGCTAGAAGTTAGTATATTTTCTGAAAAATCTTTAATTAAATTTAATTTGTATTTCTTTTTCTATATTTCTTTGGTAAAAAGTCAAGTAATTTTTATTTAAGTAGTTGAAAGTTAATGAATTAAACAAAAAACTTGCTAGGTATTAGATCGCTTAGCATAAAATTAAAAATTTTATAATTAACATAGTAAATATGTATTGTATTGTATTGTTTTATTTATATATACTTTTATTTATTTTCCAGGAGGAGGAGAAATAAACTGGGTCATAATTGTAATTGGAATCATTTGCATTACAGGACTTGTATTACCTACAAAAGGTGATGAATATAATTACGTACCAGACTGTTTTCATTTAACGTTGAACGCTAAATTGGTTTTGACCTTTGTTCTAGGTAAACAATATATAAAAAACATTTTAATTAACTTTCTTAAATTTATTTATTTCAAAATTTTTATTGATACTCATAAGTATATTTATTTTCAGGTATGGTCACAAGCAAATTATTGAGGATTCAATAGTTTTTTTTTAATTTCTTATGAACTTAAAGCTTAAGAAAATATCAAGTCTGATTTATTATCAGACTTATATATTTGTCTTATAGATTACGCACACAAATGAAATGATTAGCTTAATTATGTTTTCCCATGTGTGTTATAAATTAATTTTTAATATTACGTAATTTTAAAGTTAGTATCAATAGTGGTGTATTCATTGCTATTTTCATAAATTTGATGAGGGATGCTTCTATAATGAAATTTGTAAGAATGTGCACAAGTGTTGTCACTTTTTATAATATTTATAATTTATAAATTTCTTATACTTGTTGTTCCTCATCTCGATGCTAGTCTGTAAGTTTTACCTATTGGAATAAGATTGAGCAATATTTTTATACACGTGTGAAAGATAAAGTTTTGACATTTTTTACCAGTCATAAAATTATAAAGAATGTTTTATTTTATTTATATACTGTTTGTCATTTTCTATACCACAACTATTTTATAAGAATTTGAGTTTGAGATACAAATAAAGTACTCAACTAAATACAAAAAAAAAAAAATAGTAAAAATATTTATTTATTAGTTTTAAATTCTTAGTAACTAAAAGAGAAATTTGACAAAGTAATGACTTTTACTATAATAATAGAGGGCAAAATCAAGTTATTGTTCTATACTTTATTTCTATATCCATTATTTACAGCGTTATTTACAAAATGTCGAAATTTCAATGCAATGCATTGGGACCTGCTGTACATTCACACAAGATTACTGATGAAACTATAAATGTCTGTTAAAAAATTTATTTTATTAATACCTCTTTTTGGAGTATGAATGTCATTTTGGTATATTGTACTCTTGTGTGTAAAGTCAATAGTATAAGTACATTCTTAATTTCTCAAGAAGTTCACTGATTCCCAGTTTTTACTTTGCTCTAAAAAAAATTGAATAAAAATGTTACTATTAAAAAGAAAAAAAATATCTTTCATTAAAAAAGTAAAACTTTATAGTACCTTCAATTTAAATTACTTTTTTTTTTAAACTTCACGATCTTGTAACATTTTTAAGACTGTCATTATGTGTTTTATATTCCATTGAAGCACTGGGAGGAAGGTGCAATACACGTCTCAAAGTATCTCTAATTCTAGCAGTTGTTGCTACATCAGAGGCTGTTTTATTCCACACACAAATAATGTCTTCCTAAAAAATAATATTTTTCATATAAAAATAAAAATGTATACCTAAAAATAGCAAATAATTTACATTAATATGGAAATATGTAAAAAAACTAACTTGAAATCGTATAGAAACTACAGCCCCACATATTTCTTCACCAACCATAAATTGTTCTCCTAACATGGCTAAAATTAAATTTTCCCAACAACGTGAGACTAAACCCTTTCGTAATCGTACAATCCATTTACCACCTCTTTGATTTGCCTCATCCTAAAAGAATTATTTTATCTTAATAAAAGTCAAAGTTTTTTAATAAAAGTCAAAATACTTACTTCCCACATCGGTTTAATGCCAATTTTGAAAAGGTGAAAATCTGTGTGAGTGGTTAATTCTGAAGGCCTAGTCAAGTGACTATATAATCCCCAAAATTGCTCTACACTAGCAAATCGACCTACTAGCTTCAAATTTTGATCATAACTTTGAATATTGTTTTGTTTACCTGGATTTCGTCGACTGTACCATAATGCATATGCATATTGTAATTTATGTTCATTTGGATTGATTTCTGGAGCAACCTAAGAAATAAAACAAATTGTTTTATAAATTCTGAGTAAAAAAAAGGTACTTCTAAAAAATCTATTACTAACTAGCTCTTCCTTATCTATTTTATCTATTTTTTGACTACTTTTTGCTTGAATCTCCTCATCACCACTTTCATCACTTGTTTTAAGCCTAAAAACAGCAGAAGGAATTATATTAAGTTATAAAAAGCAACAATTAAATACGAAATATCAATAATTTCTCTATTAAAACTATCCACGTTTAAAATTATATTTTTTATACAATTTAATTTTCAATGCATCTAATTTTTCATTTTAAGGCATGCAGTGAAAGAAGAAAAATATGATATGAAAACCAATATCTGAAGAGCTTGAAATAAATAGCATAAAGCAGGCTACTTTTTTACAATAAGAAAATCTAATAAGTGTTAATTATCAAATTTAATTATAATAAAAAACGCTTTTGAAACTTTTATTATGATGTTAAATTAATTAGAAGAAACATGTTTAAGAAACCTAACCTACAAATTATAGGGAAAATAGTGAATAAATTGTATTAATCGAATGCAACACTTACGCGTCAAATTTGTTAGACATTGTGCACTAGTATAAGCTCGTTACCGTTTTCCGTATAAAACTTTAATTGAACTGCCGGAGTTCTATATTGTACTCAAAGCGCGTCTTTTCTCTACATATATATACACGCGTGCATTCACTTGTATCACTGTATACAATGTCTAGTACCATATAAATATGCGTGATAGGTAACTATACATATATCGCGGATTTATGGGTTTTAAAAAAATTTTTTTTGTTCTTGTACTTTTTACTCATAGTGAAGCTATTATTATACTTATTAACATAAAATTTTTGAAATATTATGTTTATTATAAGTACTTAATACATGATAAACAACGTCTAACAATACTGCTACCAGTGAGTAATTAATGTTTTGTTTATCTTATACTAAATCAGTGCTTACAAGGATGAAATTTTTGCAAATCTTTAATTTTGTAGATTAGTTGGTAGTAAAAATTTATTTATTAATTTATTAAGCCAGTCATTTACAATGTAAACTTACGTAAGTAAATCAATTAACTGAGCGTAGGGTTGGTGCATATAATAATTTTTTGATGCTCCGTGTGCAAAACTCAATTTCACGCTTAAATAAAAATGCACGCGCTAAATCAAGTTTTGTACACGTCGTATAAAAAAATACTATTCGTTACGCGAGCAAGGTGATTTTAATCTCGAGTTAGCTTTTCACGCTTCGCTCGGATGCAAACATTTACACGAGGGTAAAATCACTTTCTTGCACTAGTATCGAAATTTACTATTCTAGAAATTAAGATTACCAAATTTGTTTGTGTACATAGTACAAAAGTGAGAATAAAATATTTAAAACAGTAGTATAAAAATAATTTTTATTTTATATTAAATATTTATCAAAATTAAAATTAGAATAACACCAAAATTCATTTGCTAAATTATTTTTGTGATGAGGTAAAAAATTACATTTTTTAACTCCTAATAATCTTTCTGCTAAATCATTCATTATAGCTCCTGAAAATATTAAAAATATTAAAATCAATGATTTATTTTTTAAATGGAATAAATTGTAAATTACCAACCTGTGCAGAGAATAATATTTTTTTTAGTTAAAAGTTTTACAGTAATAGCTGTTTTTGTTAAACATTCTTCAGACAAAAAAGGTGGATCACAAATAACTAGATCAAAGGTTTTAATAAGGTCCTTTGAAATATTTTGTGGTTTATTATAGTCATAAAAAATAAAATCTGAACCAAAGGCAGAAAAACGCTTATCAAATTCAAAAATTTTAACTGCAAATTCACAAAGATATTAAAATTCATTTTAAATAAAAACAAGAATTGTAATAGACGTAAATTATTTAATAATAATAACCTTGCCTTTCTCCTGCAATATTAACTAACTGCTTGTACAATGTTGGACAAGAAATCAAAGCAATCTTTGCCTTATCATCTGTAAACTTAATGGCTCCTTTTGAAAGGGTTGAGATTGTATTTTCATCATACCAAAATTGGCTTAATTGCTGTTAAAAAATAAAAAAATTTTAGATTATATTTTTATTGAATTTGTTTTTTCAAATTTAAATGTCTAACCCAATCTTCCTCAAACTGAATATCCAAATTTTGCTTTTCACTTTGTTCTAAAGCAACTTTAAATTTATTTTCACGATCTTCTCTTTCTTGATAAAATTGAGTCAAAGCAGCCAAAGTATCTGGATGCAATTGAGGAGCATCATCATCTTCTGATTCACTCATTGCTTATTTAATGTAAGTGAAAAAATCTTAATACTTCAAATGAACTCTTAAATTTTTTAATTGGCTTTTAAACAATCAACTTTTAATACAAAATTGTCATGAGAATACATTCTAAATATTTTCCTCTCTTCTATCAATATTACATTTATCTATTTACAGTAAAAGGTTATGTATTAAATGCCCATTTTATAACCACGTGGCTCAAAATTGTAATTGTAATCAAAAACCAATTGTTATTTAAGTTTTTCTACAATCCTTTACAAACGATCATCCACACGCGCATGTTAAATGGTTGTCCATATTGAGCACGGAATTGTAGGTGACGCTGAATGCGCAGTACGAGAAGTGAGCCGAATGAGCACGAATAAATTTCTTTACGAGCGGCAGGATGGCGGATGTGTAAGTAATTTCTGAAAATAGGAAGAAAATCCATTCACATCGTCATTTTTATAGCGATATATATATCTTAAATGGTTAAAAAATAATCCTAGATGCTGTATTTTAAATAATTCATACGTAGTTTTTGAAATAATTTTATAAATAAATAAAAAAGCGTTCTTTAAGAAAGACTTAACCTCATACTGTCATGCCCATTTAGCTCGTGCTTCTTGGGAGTTCTGTAAACGTGCAATATTTTATTTTAGCAAAAATTTTATTAGCAATAACTGTACTTGAAGTGAAATTAAATTGAATTAAAATCAACGTTTTCAAATTTTCAATGGAAAATTAATTTGAATGTTTTTGTTTTTATTTGTTGATCTCGAGTACAGTAGTTTCTTAAGAAATAAGAACATCGACTTCTGTTTTTAATTTACACTGCTATTATTTTTTATAGTAAGAAATCGGAAGCAAAACCAAAGGCGGAAGCCTCTAAAAAATTGCCTGCAGTACCAGAGTCTGTACTCAAGAGAAGAAAGCGCCGCGAGACTGCAAAGGCAGCTCGTCTTCAAACCTCTATCAAGGTATAAAAAAAATTGTTTTATTTTATAAAAGTGTTACTGAAAAACTATTCCAATTAAATTTAAATACTTCTAATCTCTTTATGTTTGGCTATAAAAAATATTACACATTATTTTCAAATTTCAGAGGAAAGCAGATTATTTCAAGAAAAAGAAGGAGATCTTTAAGAGAGCTGAACAATATGTGAAAGAGTACAGAATTAAGGAAAGAGATGAAATCAGATTGGTGAGGCAAGCAAAGAAGCAGGGAAATTATTACATTCCTGGTGAGGCTAGACTTGCTTTTGTTATTCGTATTCGAGGGTAAATTTCTTGTTATATTATCATATTTCATCATATAAACATTTAAATACATAAATTAAATTAAATTTCAGTGTGAACCAAGTAGCACCAAAAGTACGTAAAGTTCTTCAACTTTTCCGTCTGAAACAGATTAATAATGGAGTGTTCATTAAATTGAACAAGGCTACAATCAATATGCTTCGTATTATTGAGCCTTACATCACATGGGGTTACCCTAATCTTAAGTCTGTCAGGGAATTGATCTATAAGAGAGGTTTTGCTAAGATCAACAGGCAAAGGATTCCGATCACAAGCAATGCTATCATTGAAAAAGCTTTAGGTAATTAGTATTTTATCTTACAAAGAAACTTAGTTTTTTTGATTGAACTATTTATAATAGTTATTTATGTACTTGTAAAATTACTGTTTAGGTGGCTAAAGAAATGTAAAAATTTATCATTACCTGAATAATCTCTTATTAATGACGATTCCATGAGTATTTAAATATAACTTTTAACTTGCTCTTCCATATCGTCAAAAATTAATTGAACACATAAAACTTTAAATTGCTAAATATGCTTTTGGCTATTTAAAATACAAATATTCATACAGTATTTGAAATTTAAACAATATATCCAATAAATAATGTTCTTCAAAGTAAGTATACGTTTTCTAATTAAACTAAATTTGTTTTAGGTCGTAAAAACATCATTTGTACAGAAGATTTAATCCATGAAATTTTCACTGTTGGCCAAAAGTTCAAGTATGCCAGTAATTTCCTCTGGCCATTTAAGGTAATGTTATGTAGTTTTATTTTTTTATTTATTATATGAATTAATAATGTTTTTATTAATATGTATTATACTAAGCATTTTTGACATAGGCATAGTGGTAAGAATATATATTTTTATCACTTCCTACTATGTCAAAAAGAAATATGAGAATCCATTACTTTGCTATGTTCCTTTATTTGTAAAGTAAGTTGTTCTCGCACAGTTTTATCAATAGAAGAAAACATTACAGTTTTAAGATGAGCTTGAAATGAATGTTAAAATAAATATTTTATTTTTTAGCTGAACACACCTACTGGAGGATGGCGTAAGAAGACAAATCATTATGTTGAGGGTGGTGACTTTGGAAACCGTGAAGATAAGATTAATGAACTCCTTAGGCGCATGGTTTAAACATAAATTGCGCTTTATTATAAAAAAATTAATAAATTTATAAAAAATTAAAAATTATTTGTCTTTCCATGTCTATACCTTTATATAAAAATTCCTATTCAACAATATCGTTTACTTAATTCAATAATAAAAAATATGTTTATATAGCTGTTACATTCAACAAAATCTATATTTTATTTATTAATTATTAAGCAGTAAAATTTGAGTTTATAAAATTCATAGAGGTAATAATATTATCTTTACATAGCTCTGGTATAAGAAAAAAGAAAATCTTTAAAACTATGTACTATAATTATAATTGAAAACGAATCCTCTATACTACGTGTGTGTATATATATATATAATATAGTAAAGTTCGAGAGAGATTCAAAGATCAAGTGAGAGAACTTGAATGAAAGTAGCTACAAGGAACTAAAGGGTTCGTTTTCAATTGTTCCTCAGTAAAAGCGCGGTATATATATATATATATATATATTATATAATAGAAGATATATAAAGCTAAGTAATAAAGTCGTATGGTTACATTTTCATTTCGGGAAGGTGAATACCGTGGCGTTGTGACGGCGAAGGTTTCGTCTGCAGCGACCCAGCGACTGCAGCTACGAAGTTGCCAAGAATCAGAGTGTCATGCGAATTTAAAGTCCGTGACCTTAAGAACTCGTTTCCTTACCTTTACTTCCTAAGGCCATTTTTTCAAGTTCAAGCGTTGCTATAGATACCTGGGTAAGTTTTTGTTAATTTTTATCGTTGATCTACACATGTGTAATATCATTAGCTGACACTTGAAAACGTTTTAGTTTAAATCGTGTTCTTTTAAAAGTATTTGTGAGTTTGGTTCTTAGGACATAAAATTTAGAGGTAACCACCATTTTCAAATTAAAATCTCACACTAAAGAATAATAATAATAGTAATAAAAACTTGTGATAATAATGCCAATAAAAATTTTTGAAGTAAAATATTGTTTGAAGATTGTGCAGTTATAAGAAAAGTTACAAGAATTTTCAAGTAATTTTTTGATTTATTGTGATATAACCAATAATTTTTTAATATTCAATAGTTTTTCAGTGAATATAATATAATACTTAAGGTTACATTGCGACACAATGTGTAAGAAGTTTGAGGAAAAGAACTCGATGATGCAATGCTTAATTAGGTGACTAAAATAATGCATTAGAAATAAATATTCTTAAAAATTAGAAATATTTGATAAGTTAATATTATTAACTACAATAATATTGTTCTCTAATATAATTTTTGTTTTGTTAAATCAATTAAAATTTATTTTATTTTCAGAATAGCAATAACTTAATTTAAAAATGGATAAAGTACCACCAACAGAATTTATAAGTACTTATGAAGAAGAAGAATCTTTTGTATCTTCTTTTGTTCGAGTCCTTACACACAAACCTACTGTTACACTCGGTATGATTTTATTATTTAATTTTAAACATTTAAAATATTCAAGTTTTATTTATCAATCATTTTTCTTAAGGTCTCACTGGTATGGCTGGAGCCCTAGGCTATGGGTACTGGAGATACAAAACTAAAGGAGTTTTGATTTCTCCTTCTTTGTTTCTTATGCAACTTCGAGTTGGCGCACAATCCACTGTAATCGGTGTTATAATGATTGGAATGCTTTATAATTTATATGATAAGCAATTCGCAAAGAAGAAGACAGAAAATTAATTTTAAAATTAACAGACTTTAGGTGATTTATTAGTTTATATTATCTACTATTTTAAAAGTAATGAATTGCAAATTTTTTTATCCTTCCTGTGATATATTGATTAACTAAAATTCAAAAAATATCAAATTATGTCTTAGTGAATTTTTAAAATCAATATATTACAGACACATGAAGAGATTTACAGCAAAATCAGTGCATTAGACAAATATTACATTTAAAAAGTAACAATTACTTTTTACGAAGTTGCGTGTCTTAAGTTAAAAAATTTCTCAAGAATAATTCTTATTTATATTGATATTATTGTTATTTATAAAGAAAATCTATTTTTGACTATACTTAAAAAGTGCAGTATGCTGGAAATATTGCACAAAAAACTCAAAGCAATAAACAAATGATAATTCAGAACACTAATTCAATTATTCATTTATCCTTACTGTTAGGTGAGAATTTCTGACAAATCCTTCATAATTAAGAGTAATCAATTCTTATTGTTTAACAAATACATTATTACCATCTGTAACCTCAATGATTATTAAATAGTTTTCTGATCGTTACTTTACATCCTTACCGCTCTACGTCTCATACAGAAATTGTTTACCCTATTAGTGGAATTTTGAATTTCTCGCGCGCCACGGCAGCTTTGATTCACGTCCCGTACGTAAATATATATATATATCGTACTCCCGTCTGTAAATGTAAGTGAAGCCTTCGATTTTCGACACGGTGGGGTGTGCTACTATTGAGTACGACCGTGGTTGCAATCACGGTCGTTATCGACCGTGGTTTTAACTATATGCTGCAGTCCTGCAGAGCCTCGGGCTCGCAAAGCAGCTGTTTCACAGATAGTGCAACACACATGCGCAGAAGCGTGCATTAAAAGTGCAGTTTGGCAGCAGCGACCTGTCAATAGTTTGTGTGGCGTTGGACGCGTCGATAAGCTCTGTCTTTCTACGTTAAACACAGAGGCAGTAACAACATCGTCGAGGACGCGCTGAGCACAAATGCCCAGATACAAATCATTTTGACACAAAGAGCCCGTTGATTCGGATAGAGAGCATCAATAATTCGCAGAGATGTTGACCTCGTGTGACGAGGCCGAGCGCGAACTCATGCCCATCAAGCAACGCAGACGCAAGGGCCTCACCGAAAATGAGTCCGTCGAATTTATTGATCAGTTCGTTTATAAAATTGAGGATTTCAGTTCTCAGTATGGGAGAAGCAGTAGCATCTCCTACACGGCTTATAATATTGCGGGCATTCCTAGAAAATTCCCCAATTATGGAGATTTTCCTGAAGCTTTTGTAATGGTGACTTTATCTTTATCGGCTAAAGCCGGCTAAAATAATTTTACAATTTTTATTTTCTGAGAAACTTTTTTAAAAAATTCAATCAAAAATCTTACTTTTATTTTACTTTCGATTCGGCAATGATTCTATTATTATTCTTTTATTAAATTATAATTTTTTATTGGTTCATCAAATTGGAAATAATTTTATTGAATTTTTTTATCTTGTTTATTAGTTAAAAAAAAAGATCCAGAGAAAATTCCATATTAAATTTTTAATAAAATATGTGTGTTTACAGCGAACCTATGGCAGATGGTGGGATGAAGCACCTTCAAGATCTCAAGACTATATGCCTCAAAATAATGGTCCAGTAGTTAGTCATGATTTCATAGGTAAATGTTTTTAAATGAAATTTGTTTATGA
>JAWWML010014567.1:0-24209 GCA_035047165.1 Ormyrus rosae | reverse complement strand
ATCTGAAGGCAGAAGAAGCCGCGAGAAGATTAGCGAAGAAAGTTAGCCGGAAGTTAGGGGCAGCGCGGCGCAGTCTCATTGCGCCAATTGCTGCTTTGAATTTTCGGGGCCGCTTTCGCGCGAACGCGTGAAACGAGACGCCGCGGTGGTGGCGCGCCGTCTTCTCGCTTTTCGCTGCCGGGAGTAATGTTATACCCGCCGAAGGGGGGGGGGGGGGCGAAGTCTTACCTCGTTTAATTAAACTGTGACGCGGCAAGGCGGCGAGGTGCGTGGTGAATGTGTTTACGGAGTATAGTCTTATTAAACGTACGTCGCAAGAGAGCATGCGAGCTGCTGGCTTTACAAAGGTTGGGAAGTGGGTTTGTGAATTATTTTGCATTCGTTTTTTTTTTTTTTAAATATATGGCAAGGTGTGGTTTGTACACATAAAAATCCTGCACATATTAATTGTGCACACTCTAGCAAAAATATAATCAATAATAATAAAACACATTTTTAACATAGCTTATTTAAAAGGAAAGCTTAATTATTGAGATTTATTTATTTAAAATTCGAATGGCTACCCTTTTACATATTTATATTTAAAATTAATCTTTATTCGAACGAAGTATTCATTGTTTCCTGGAAGGAATTTAATTGCAATAATATCAAGTTCTAATGAATCCCTTCTCACCACGGAATTTCCGGTAATGAAACTGTAGATACTCTAGCCAAAGCAGCGCACTCTTTTTAAAACTCGACACAGAACTACTTCCGCCATTCACAGATCTTAATTGTGTCTTTAAGAAATTGATGCACGATAATACAAAAGAGCATGTATTAGAGACATTATTATAGTGATTCTAAAAAACCTTGGTTTCATAATAAAAACATTCTCCGTAAATTAACCGTCTTCATTAATCTCCTGAGGTCAGAACACTACAGTTTGGCTTATTCTTTGGCTAGAGTAGGTATAACGGATGATGCAAAATGTACTTGCCAAATGAGTGACCAAAACATAGACGATATCGTCTGGCAATGCTCACTCTTTGACAATCGAAGAGCAACATTGTTAACACAGCTTTTCAAATTAAAAATACAGCTACCAATGAAAATGTCGATATTGTTTAGAACCAAATGTAGCTGTGTGCGAATCTACATTAAGCTTCATGATTAACTGTAATCTCAATGTATAATCTTGTAAAATTTTTCATTTAAGCTAATAATAAATTTCATTGGGATTTCAAAGCTCAATAAAAAACAAAAAAATTTAATTGTAATATTTTTTTTAAATAATGAATTCATTTTATTAAAATTTAAATAATATTGAAACATTTTCCACAAAAAATGAATACACATTTTAATACCGTTTAAATTACTTTTAACATTTGTACGTATAAAGCTGATTCCTGGAAAAATGTAAATTCCTTTTCCGCGAATTGCACACATTCGAACAAAACATCATCCAAGCCTTCGGTCGCCGATCAAATATTTTTATCAGGCCGCGCGAATCAGTCGCGGCTGTGAACTTTTGAGCGAGACTGTCCCTCAACCAGCCGGGCTCGTGCAGCGGCGTTCGCCGCATCCCCTGCCGTTTTTGATTTAGGGCCCGGAGCGGCCGGAACGAAGTGCGTTATGGCTCGGGGCGTAAATTCTCATGAGCGCGAGCGAGCTTGTAAGCTGCACCTCGCGCCCCCTTTGTATTATTAGCGTTTTAGCTGCGGCGCCTGATGTCGGGAAGGGGGGATCGGCCGAGCCGTTCCGCCGTAATTTGGCTTACTTTGATTTGTTTTTATTGCGCGACGCTGTCGGGGGCTGATTCACGAGACGCCTCGTATTCGCCCGATTGAGCGCGCGATAACGCGACCCCCCTTTTTTGCGAGCGCGAAAAATTGAGGGGATAAAGCGGAGATTTGTTAATTGTCCCGGGCGCTTTTCGAACCCTTTACTGGCCTGGCTGGAGTAGAAGTTTTAATTTTGGAGGGTTAAACGTCGACTTGCTTGTTAAACATTTTTAAGCAAAGACCTGCAATTAAATTTAAATAAATTTTGAATAATATGGGCGGAGTTATTTTTTAATTTTATTCGACTAATTACATCTTTCTTGCCAAAATGAGACTGCCTAAAATTCGCTGTGAAGTGTCTCGTTATCACGTTTAGCTGGGTCCCTAATTAGGCCTGCGACTTTCTTGAGATGCTGAGTTGACTTTAAACTCTCCAGCATCTTTATAAACAAAAAGTGCTTTTGTACTTTAAAGTTATAAACTTTTTATAAATAAAAGTTACTGTAAAAATACATTGAAAATCTTCCACTACAGAAGATGTAAAGCCGCTTTACATATTGATTTAATTCAAAACTTTGTTGCGAAAAGGAATATCGAAATAATCAACGAAACAATACGTAACAAACAACATTTAACTCCATTCGTATATTCCTTGCATTGTTAGTCCATCCGAAACGCGATATTGCAGCTGTCATAAATGACCTCGTGTTTCACTTAAAACACGGTGAAATAATAATCACTGCCATGAAGCTTTTGAGCCTCCGGCGGCAATGCGCGGCCTTAATTGCCATTCACCCGCGCAGCCGTCTGGTGTACGCAGAGCAAATAGCCGAGTTACCTAACAAAATACATATTTAACCGGATGATTGATATTCGAGTTCCATTGGGTTCTCGCGCGCCTCGAAAGAACAAGGGATTACGCGCGCGCGGCCGGAAAAACGGGTACCGGTGCACGCGCGAATATATAGGTGATAGATGGACGCGGAAACAAGTTTAGCGCGCTGCTGGTATTTAGTTTTGGGCGAAGCACATTTTTCAACTCCTGTAACGACTTAAAAATACTACGCTGTATAATTATTATATGTAGCTATTTCAACATTTCTGGAAGAACGAATGAAAGAAACAGTCGAACGAATGCATCGATCCAACTTACAGTAGTTCTCAAGAATATTTGAAATTTCTCGTAAGCACGAAGAATCCGACATCTTTTCTCCCTTCCTCCCGATTCGCGCGGCGTAAAATAAGGCGGCACATTCAAGGCGGCGGGCGCGGCCGTTCGACATAAATCGCACTTACAATTCAGAGATCCGATTATTCCCTTTAAAAATGAAGTCGAACAAGTCTTTCCCCAACCCCCCTGCCGGAGGGCCGTGCAGCTTGCGGCCTCGAAAACTTTCCCCGGAAATTCCCGCCTTCTTGCTCGGGACGCGAAGAAGCATTTCTCACGCCTCGACTCCGATAACCGCTCGTTAATTCTCGCCGTCATCCGCATTTGCATTTTTCTGCTCGTCCGCCCCGAGACGGACGGGAGGGCCTAAGGAAGAAAACACTCGGCTTCGCGCGCTTTGATTTCTTCGAGGCTCCGGTTTTTTACCGATGATGATAAATCCTGGGTTTTTCCGCGCGCCACCTGTCGCCTCTTTATTTTGCCGCCCCCCTCTCGAGGCTCGATATACGCAAGTGAAACTGTCGTCTGCATTTGCCGCGAGTGCCGGGGAAGGTAATACGAGCTCGTTTTTAATATGGAGTGTAGCAGCGATGACGCCGGCTTGTTTCTTTGCTTTTGGCTGTTCTCTTTTTTTTGTTTCGCTCCCGCGGCCGGCGCTTTTCCAATTTTATGAGTGCTTTGGTAATGCTTATTTATGGTTTAGAACGGGTTTGCGGGCAGTACCTTTCGATAGCATGGAAAGCGCCGCGGCGCTGAAAGAATTAAAGCTCGTGCTTTATGCCGATTTTTTTGTTAATTTTAAAGAGTAGACTGAGGTGAAAATTGTGAAAAATTATAAAACATTTTAATGTTCTTTTTTCTTATAGAAAATCATTCAGAATAAAGGTAAATTGCTTTGATATCAGATTTCTGTTTTTACGTTACTACTGCAAGTTAAACCTAGAAAATATTTGTTTTTTTAGAATTCGAAAAATGTTAGTTTTCGAAAATAATAAAATTTGAACTTTTTGAACAAATACCGAGTTTTTCTTCTAAATAATAAAATTACCAAGCCACTTTACAAAAAGTTTTTTCATACAACAGCTTTTAATTAAAAAAAGCATAAAAATTTAGTCCGATTAGAGACGAATGGCAATCCACTCAAGCACATTACACCTTTTCCATTCTCTCGGCGTTAAGGGAACGTCAACCCTCGGCCGCAATACTTTGTAAGAAAAGAAGTCCCCTCCCCACCGAGCGCTATTAAGCTCCCCGCACGCATTTCCGAGAGCAGGCTTTTTCCGGCTCACTCTCTCTCTCTCTCTCTCTCCGCTCCGGCGTATCGAATGTCCGCGGAGTTGTTTGCGCTGCGGCGGGACGCGCTGATAAAAGCCATCGCCGTAATCGAATGCGTGGGCGGCCGCGGCGCTGCTGCACTCACGAGAGCGACAAGATCTAAAGTAAATAAGGGAAGATAATGCGAAATAGGAGGGCTAACAGATTGATCAGTTATGTAAATCATAGGCACCGAGCTAACGGGCCTGTGTTTGCACTGGACGTGCCTCGACTTGTGACGTTGTGAATTGCGATAATTCGAGGGTGGGCGTGTGCTTCTTGGAAAGTTTTTACGAATGTTTTGTTGCGACGAGGAAACGATATACGTAATTGGAGAAGTGGGAGAAATGTGCTTTTGTAAAACAATTGCAGAAAGTTGAGATTAATGTGTGTTAACTAAAGTGTTTTACAAGAGCTATAATTAGCGCCGTTCGACGTAACTTTCTTAATATACATGTAGTTACTAATATAATAATAGCACTTGGTTAAAAATAATTTTTAGTTATTACAGCAAAAGTAGCTACGTGTATACTTATTTAAACTACAATGTAATTATTGATTCGAATAGAATGAAATTATTGGATTCTAACGTACTTAACGGTGTTTACAGACGTGTAATGACAATCGATTGTAAGAACTATTAATAAAAGCTTTCTTGTTTAAGCTTCAACTAGTTAACGAAGTTTATAGACCGCATTTACACTTGAACTGCGTAATAAATCGATTTGACGGCATCAGTTAAGCTTGAAGTCGGTGTTTTTGCCTTTCTTCTACATCAAATATCAAATATTAAATTAATTTCTAAAAATAGTTTAACGTAGAAATATTTACGTATTGTATTAACATTTTGACAGATAAGAAATTCAAGTTTTAACAACATTTAAACATTTCACGTAAAATAATATTAGATTAGAGCAAAAACAATAATTAAATATTATTTAAAAAAATCAATAAATTTTGTAAATGCAAAAAAGAATAGTTTATTTTTTTAAAACAAGACAGGAATTATTTTGACAATGTTTTCATAGAATTTAGATAGCAATTGTTTTGACGATGTTTTCACTTTGAAACTGGTTATTTTCCAAATTAAACTTGCGCATAATTATTGCAGAAGCCGAGAAGAGCGCATCAGCCTATCGAGCTGTGAGATAGTTTCAAGATTACATTCGTAGCAAAGTTCAAAGAAAGTTTAAACAAAGTTTAAACAAAGTTTGTTATTTACTATATCCTTTTCACTCTGAATAACTTTAAAGCCAGCTTAAAATTAACTTCAGAAATTCACGGTTAGCATGAATTCTTCTCTTTTATGCACACGTAATATATTTTCCTTTGTTAAGACTTCAGTATATTGTTTCAGGTTTTCTTACAAGAGTAAGTAACATTTTTGCAACAAATTCGAAAAGACTTACGAGTATTAAAAGTTATTTAGTTTATTAATTTACGTAATTTAAACTTTAAATTGTAAGAAATAACCTAAAACTGAAACATTTAAGAAATATAATTATTATACTATTTCGTATTCTGAAAATTAATTTAGCTTGGGATTCATCAGTGAACCTACTAATTGTAATAATCCTTAAATTCAAGTCTTTCTGGGAAAACAAGCTTAATTTCCGACTTGAATTTTCGTAAGCCTCAAAGAATGTACCTATATTTCGAGAAAACTCGAATTGAGAGTATTGTACCTTTTAAAGTTTTATATCGTCTTCTCAGAAACTCCTCAGAAATCCGTACTCGAAACCGGAAGGCCGTGATTTCCTTGCATTAGCCTAATTACGATTGTAATTCGAGCTGTTAATGCCCACGAACAAAGGCGGCTGCTGTACCAGAAGCAAGAATAATTGAGTAATAAATGCAAAGTGATAAATGTGCACGCATTGCCACGACTGTAGAATTTCCATTAATTTCAATAGTATCATTTTGCCACTTTAATGATCTTTATTTGATATCTGCCGACAAATATTTAGTTACTAATATTATCTAACATTTTATACAAGGTTTATTACTATTATACATAATAATTGCACTCGTCATCTTAGGGCTCGATCGAATCAAGTTTAAAATACTATTCAATTTGGCGCGCTTTTCTTCAACGTGGGCGGGCGCTTCCATGCCATAGAATGGAGTAAATTCGAATGGATAGGAAATGGACTCGCAAACGGACAAACATAATGGACGTGCTTTGGCGTAGGAGGGGGGGCACTGAGACGTGCCTACGCTACTCGTTAATTCCTGCGCCAGTCGCTCCGAGGCATCACTGATCCGGCTGGCCTACTCGTTCCCGTTTTTGGTGCTCCTATCGTGACCTCATCTACCTCACTGACAGCCTATACCGCCCGGCTCTATCCTATACCCGATCAATTCGATATTACTTTCCTCTTATTTAGGCACAAATGAAATGCGCACGAGCTTCCTTTTACCGAGTTTCAATTTGAGCCTCTACAGTAGGTAAGGATTTTATTTTGTTGATTTAATAATTTTGACAATTGAAATCAACGGATTTATTTTACGTATATAAGAAACAATGAATGTATACATCCGTCTGAATCCTTCAAACGAAACTTCTAAAGAGCTTGGCAAGGAAACTTTAGCCAATTATCAGGAGCTAAACCCCTCCGCGATCCATCATCCTTCATTAACCCTCGTTCTCCGCCGGCGCATTCCAGCAAACGAAACGCCCTCCCCGCCGTACACCTGTCCATGACTCGTATACCTGCGCAGCTCGCTTCCCGATAATAGCCGGATAGCGGGCCGCGCGTCGCGTGTCGGGATTATTTCGCGAAAAGCAGATACAAATCCTCTGATTATAAACCGCGATTCCTATTCAGGCAGCTTCTTCCGTGACTCGCGCCAAGCGCCATTAGCATGACAGTGAGAGGCGAAGTGGTTCGGCCTGTTTGCACCCCCGTCCTCCCTCCCCCCCAGATCGGATCTCTTTTTTTCGGAGAGCGAGCTTGTTTTGACTGGCGGACGTAGCGCGCGGCTTTTTTCCTTTTTTCATGCCGCGGAGCAGAGCTGAAAGATGATACGCGCGAGTGCACCCGCAGATGCTCACTGATTTTTCAAAGCCGCCGGCGAGCTTCATTGTTATGGTTATCACTGTTGCAAGGGCCCTCCCCGCTTTTTTTCTCTCTCTCCATTTATTTCGCCGAGAGAAAAGTGGCGGGGTGAAATTTCCTTTGATTATTTAATCAATAAATATAAAGGTGGGCTTCGGTATTTTTTAATTTAAGGTGAATTAATACGTACTTAAACATGCTGCAAAATTTTCCTCGGTATATTACGGAGCTTAATGAAATAAGGCCAAAATAAACGTATTTGTTTTAGAATTTCAGAAACTTACCGTTGTTGGTACGGATAACAATACCTCTTGTAATGAATGTAAATTTTTTTTTCATTTTTCAAGACTGCTTAATTATTGGAGTTTTAACATAATGAAACGAATTAAAAGTTTTACAATTCACTTTTCCTTTAATACAAATGGACACTTTCATCACTGATACATTTTTTAAGCAAACAGCAAGTAATTTTTAACGAGGTCCGCAGTTAGCTCGTTATTCGTGAATTTTTAACGTCGGCTCGGGGTATAACGTGGAGTGGCTCCTAGCTGTCGGTAATGTTGTTCGATTAATTTTTATTTTACCCTACATGACGGGTAGATAATTAAAGTTTACGTTTCCAGACGCCTCTGCATTATGAAGCTAAAGCTTTATGTCATTTATCGCGAAATGCTGCCAAGCTATTCAGCTGTCCGGCGTTGTTCTCCCGCATGTTACGGATGTTTGTGAATAAGCTATGGGCGGTAAAAATTCTTATTGTCCGCCGTCTCGCTTTTCTCTGCCCGTTTTAGCCGCAGATGCAATTAATTTATCGGTTATATTGTTTTATTAAACGTTTGGGTGGTTAAAAAGAGCTTAACGTTACATAAAAGAATTCAATTACCGGCTAGTTAATGAGTAAAATCCTTTTAAGCTTTTTTGAGGTATAATGCTTGTTTTCAAAATATTGTTTAAGCCATTTTTCAACTTTCTATTAAAAAAAATTTGTGCAAAATCATCCGAATAAATTTATAAAATTTTATCTGAAAATGTTATTTGGTAAAAAGCCATTTGAAAAAGTTCAATAATTATTTATAACTTTATTACAAAAAGATGTTACCCTTAATTTTCCACGAGAATAACAAGCGCAAATGCAACGAATATATTAATTTGACTTTAATTCAAGTGGAACATATTTCCCCTTTCATTGAAATAAGCGCGCTTGATGTTATAGCAACGCATTTATTTAATTATTTTCTCCAATTAAAATTTTCTGCTTATAATAATCTATTTGTGTTCTTAAAAACTGAATAAAAACAGTGCAAGAGGAGCGAGAAATTACGAGCGGCGAAACGTTTTGATTGTTTTCTCAAGAGCATTTCCCGAGAAAGTTTCCCCGGCTACAAAAAGCCGGGGCGGTAAGCTGGAAATAAATTTTGGTAATCGCATTAAAGGCATCAAAAGCTCGGAGAGTGTAACTGCGCGCGGGAAGCGAAAAAATAAAAACGCTCGTCGGGCCGGGGGAGCTTGGGTTCATTTAAACGCGAAAAAGCAATTAAAGAACACAATCACTTGCGATAGTTAGAAATCCGGGCCAGGAATAAATACTTTCCCGCGAGCGCTACTCCCTTTTATACTGTCGCGCGAGGAGAGCTTGATTGTTTTTAAGCGGTCGGGTGGAGAAGCTTTCGATCTGCGCCGGGGAAAACAATGGCCCGCCGCGCCGGAGAAAGACCCTGACTTTTTGAGGATAATTTTTATTGGTGCAGGAAAAATGATATCGATTCGGCCACCGCCACGGTTATTATTCTTTCTCTGGCATACTTTATGTGTCGGTAACTGCGCGGAATTTTTTTGCCGGGGGATAAAGGATTTTCATGCTCCGCGAGAATGGAGTAAATAGGTTTGTCGCGCGCATTTTTTTTAATGATGGCTTGTTGATTTTTTTTATAAAATTATACAGATTTTATGAAGCGATGTGTGAAAATGTACATAGTAACAGAAGCTTTTTCTTTACATTGATGTTCAAAACGGTATTCGAGTAATTGATAACGAGAGATGAAAACGTCTCATTTTTGTTTTAATTATTTATTTAATTTTATTGTGTTCTTTTTGACTCCGAGTTTTTGGGCTAAAAATGTAAAATAAAATTTTTTTTTTATTAAATTATTGATTTACCACAAGAATTTTACAGTTAAATGTATAAATATTTTTAATATTTGAAATCATAAACTATTCTTGAATACTTCGCTGTAGAGAAAAATTTTATCGACTCTTCAGAAAAGTTAAACTAAAATTGATGAAAATTCGAAAGGCCGCTTGAATTTGTTTCGCCGGAAATCTACGGAATCACAATGCGCGCAAAGAATACAGGCTGGTTTAATTTTAATTAAACATTTTTTATTTTCAACTTTATTTCAAACAAATCCGTTTCGATATCTTTTTTCGATATCTGAAAGCCCGTTCAATTTTTTTTTAAATCTTTTGTTAAAAAAACGTAGACCACCTTTTGTTCGTGAGAGCGCGTTTAAGCTGTCACCCCGTACCCCTCTGTTACTAGAAAAATTCTACGGCTCTGGGCCTTCCTCTTAAAGCTGTGCGGCGGCTAAAGCAAGGGAACAACAAACTAACCGCAACGACGAAATGGATCCCTACTTTTTATTCTTTATTTTTCTTTTTACAAAAGCTACCCGGCAATAAAATGAAAATAAACAATAAACTTAAATAATAAGAACAGTAATCATAAGCGACTTTCAAATTATGACGAATACATTACTGAACAAAAAAATTTGTTATACCGCGTTCTCGCCGTTAAAATCGACCAATTTACAACTTCACTTGCTCTTCACAACTCTCGGCGCAGAATTTTAAAATTGCGCGAAAGAAACCTTCTTTTCTGTTCAAGCGACCACAATTATTAATTAAAGCGTTTTTTTTCCCAGCGAAAAGCTAGCCGCCGCCGGCAAGTAAAGAGGCAAAGATCTCATCCCGCGGCTAAAGGCTCGGCGGCAAAGTCGGAGGAAAAGGCTCGTCGGTAAATTTGACGAGAAATTTGCAAAAGCATGGGGGGAGGCGGGGCGGGCTTTTTTAATTCGCTCTTGCGTGGGCGACCCCATTTCTAAATTGAAATACGTCCGCGCCGGCTTTCCTCGCGGAGCAACAGCTTAAATCCAGCTCCGCCGAACGAGCTCTAGTCGCATTAAACATTCGAATTGAAGCGCGCGACTGCGTGAGAGCGAGAGAGAGAGAGGGAGAAAAGCTCTCGGCGGCAATTATTTCGAGCTTGCTGGCGCGCTCTTTTTTAATTCCCGCTTGTTGCGAGTCGCGCAAGAGCTTTCATCGAAATTAACCGTAATGCGCGAGAGGCTACGCCTCCTGTTGACGCCACAGGGTTTTAGGGAAAAGTTAATTTGCGCTCGTTATGACGCCGAGCTCGGCGCGCCGAGCTTCGTTGCGGTTTTTAATTCATCGGGTTAGCAGAAGGAAAAATTATAGTCGAACAATTACGGCCGCTGGCTGCAGCTGTTTTACTTTGCGACGCCCGGATTTCGCCGGGGATTAAATAGAGGATATTCTTGTTGTGCGATTAAAAAGTGCGTGACTTTGAGCTTAAATTTATTGTGAAAAAGAAATGCAAACTGAGCGTAATGCAAACCTTTGACCATAACTGCCGTGCAGTTTTGTTTTCTGTTTGAAAAAGCAGGCATTTACTGGCTGACGAAAATGTTTCAAAAATATCAAGTAACAAAGTGTATTTATTAAAAAACAGCTGCGCGCGACTAATGGAAAATTAAAGCGAAAGACTTTTCGAAAATAATGAGCCTACGCGAATGTTATTCGTAACCGGTAAAATAACCGGGAAACCCTAATTGGAAATTTACTGCGCCGAATACTCAATTTAGTTATTTTACAGCGCCGAAGCGAATTCAGTGAAAATCGTAAACGTTCCTCAGCGCGTGTTCAAATTTACATAGCGGTCTATAGTGCTCTCGCAGCGGAAGTAAATTTACCCCGTAAATTCGCTTTTTTTTTCTCTACGCCGCGTTCGAGTTCATTAATTAATCGATGCATAATTCGCGGATAAAAATAAACTCGCCTCTAAAGAGCGAAACGAAGAGCTGAGCGCTGCGCGGAGATGACGATAAGTTTTATTTTTACTTTTACACTTGCTACTGTTTCTAGAGTGCTAAATTACGTTTTAAATAAGGCTCAAATGTGTCTGTAAACCAATTAGCAGTTAGTGCAAACCCCAACTAAAACTGATTTTTGCCCCACATTACCCGGTGTAAATAAAGAAAACTTAAGCCCATTGACACAAAAGGCGATTCTACAGCCTCTGCCGATGCAGAAAGGAGGAAGGGCAATCAACTATAGTGTATCAGGGGTTTCGCGCAAGCTCCGCTCTCCCGTATAGTTCGCAGCTCTCGGCTTGTGACCCTTTTTCCCTCCCCGCAAATCAATGCCTGGCAGCTCCCTTTGTTTACGCTTACGCGCCCTCAAGTGCGGAGGCGTGCGCGCGATGCGCGCGCGACGCACTCGCTTAATTAATCATGGGCCCGGGCGTCTCGAGGGTCATATCGCTCGGCGACATTCTTTTGACAAGTGCGCACAGAGCCCCTCGTTATGACGCGGCCGAGCGCCGCGTTACGCTCCGAACTTTAGACTTGACGCGGGGCCACTCAATTTTCCCTCCGTGCGGTGTCGACTGGCGCGCGCGAGATGACATCGTTCGAAAAGGGGCAGAATTCAGAGATTAAGAGGGGAGCCGCGAGCTGCGCCGTGCCGGTCCGCGTGTGATTCTGCTTCGGGGATTCGGAGAGAGAGAGAGAGAGAGAGCTTTTTGAAGGAGTCCTTGCGAATCGCGTGAAAAGTTGAGGAACATCGCTAAATGTGTAATTTATGTTTTTGGAAGCTTCGTATAATTTCCGCTGGCGATTTGGAGTGCAAGACATTTAGATTACTGGTGCATTAGTCAGTTTCGAAAATGAGGTGTAAGTGCTTTTCTGAACTATTATATTTATCCTAACGTATACTACAAAACGCTGGTGAAAAGTTTGCCACATTTACATGCTTTATAATTTTGTTTTAAACAATATTTCAAATTTGTATATTAAGTTACAAAGTTATCTTTGAGGTAATACAATAATGCAACGTATTATGGTGGTTAATATTTTCAGTTAACTTCCAATATGCGTTACAACTTATATGTAAGCTTGCACACCGCTTTGTGGTGCAGCGCCTTTTCCGCTGGTACTTTGTGAAAAACCTATGGACGAGGATGTCCGTTGATGAGGGTCAGGGTGGATCTTAATTAATCGAATTTGAATCTGCCGCCAAACCGGTTTTGAGCTTACAACTTGCATAGATCCAATGCTGTAAATTAAATTTAATTGCGAGATTCAATTAAAGAATTTAATTTAATTAATGATACATTTTATTGTTATTTTGTCATGTAAAACTTATTACTTTTATGCAAAAAACTAGGGAAATTAAGAAGAATACGAAATTGTCAAGCCTAAACTTCCGTTAAAACAGCCATACTTGAGCACATTCAAACGACTTGCATCTTTAAGGTGTATCCTATATAGAATACAATTTACTTTTGTTCCCAGTTTAAATATATATTTAACAAAGAATTTGAGTTCTGGACCTAATGTATCTTTTTTAGTATGAAAAATAAAGTTCATTTAATTATTGCAATTTTAGAAATCTTTTTAATGATTTTTTAGAGAAAGATTTTTCGTTTAAAATGGTGCGTAAGAGAAAAAAGGGAACCTTGATAGAGAGCTCAAATAGGCGCAAGAAAAATATTTGACGCTTGAGTTTCCTCTCTGTCGCCTCTAAAAAATGATGCTACATCTCGATCTTCTTTTTCGTGTCATATTCGTACTATTTTTGCCTTTTCTCGTGGAAGATATATATATTTTTAAAGCATTGTAAGATTTCACTTTATTTATTTATATAACATTAAACATTTAATATTTTATTTTTGCCAATAAATTGCTTTCGTTTACTGGCGTTAATATCCATCGATCAATCATGTCCAGATTTATTAATAAGATCATAAATATCAATGGAAATGATGATCAATGACACTTTATGTATATTTTGAAACAGCGCGATCGCGAAGCTCTTGTTTACATACATTACGTGCAGTTTCCAGCAGCTAATTAACATAACTGGCACTCATAATTTAAAATTATCCATTTTCTATAAGCATTGCATACTAATATTGCTAATTTCTAATTGCAATAGTCATTTTCATACAGGAAGCCATCATAAACGCGTATAAAATTCTAGAGACCTATTTAAGCTCACTAATATATATCTAACATTATATTTAACATCGTCATTTATTTTAATTATTCGTAATTTTAATGCAATTTTAAATAAATGGGTTTATCAATTTTTTTACAAGATATTAAGGAAGACATTATTGAAAATGTACTCTAGCGACGTAATCCGGCGTTGTTCAACAAGACGAAGCACGAAGAGAGCCGTCAGGCGTGAAAAATGCAAAACGAGCCGAAGGGCTGAGGAAGCGAAGGCCGTTGTAAACCAATAGCATTGATCCCCGCGTGGAAACCCTTGCTTTTCTTGACACGTGTCTCGTCAAGTCAACATATCGATGTCGTCGCAGCTGCGGAGAAAGGGTTTGCATAACGCGGCTCCGCACAGAAAAGAGGGCTGTGCGAGTTTCTCTAATTACTGGCAAGAGAGAGAGAGAGAGAGAGAGAAAGAGAGAGAGAAGAGCAAACGAAGCGTGCGAAAATCTCGTTTCTGCGCCACACTCGGCCGGTTAAAGCGACCGGAGCTTCTTCCTGACCTTCGGGCCCGGTAATTTTGTGGGAAGCTCGACAATTGAGGACGAGTCGCTTGTTGTTTTCCGTTTTCCTTGTTGCGACTGCTTTAATTAGTTGCCTAAATTTAAAGGCTTAGAGATTAACAGCTGGATGACAAGTTTGTAATTATTTCCGCCCGGTGATAAAAGGCTTTTTTTCGAGAAATCTTTTGTGGGAAAATTGTAATGACTTTTTTACAAGAGAGGGTGCAAAATTTTTTTGATAAAAAATTTCGTTTGGCTAATGTGCAATATTCTCTTTTTAACCATAACAATTTTTTTTGAGCTTAATTGCAAACTTTATTTTTATACGGAATTAAAGCAAAAAGGATTGGTTTAACGTGATTTTTAGAGTTCAATTTAGTCTAAAAATGAAACAGAAACGTTCTAATTAACATTTATCAAAATTTAAAGGAAAAAGAAAAAGCGTTAAAAATAGAGGAGTAAAATATGTTATACTTTTTTCTGACGATCTTTGGATTAAAAATTTTTAAAAATTAAACAAAGCCGCCACTAAATTTCGTATTCTATGACATTTTTAAGATAAGTTTATCAGCAACAAAGTTCAACGAAGCACGACTGATCTTTTTAAAAATTCTTTTACAGTTAGGACGAATATTCACTTCCGTAAATGCAACGTTCGATTTTCAAGCAATATTGTTACAGAAGCACTTTAATAGATTGACCGATTCTACTAAATTGCATATCGTACGATGATTTATAGAACCCGCAGAGAATATTGCCACAAATTTTATCCATTTGATCAATATTTTTTGTTTTATTTTAATACCTTTCTTTCTAATACTAGAAGCATTGAATATTCTATACCACTTGAATTTATTAAAAAAAAAAAAAAAACAAAAAACAAATGATATTAAGGTTTCTAATTATTTCATAATTTTCTTACTGTACGATAGAGTGCTTATTCATTATACACGTTTTATTTCGATCGATAATAATGTCCGCAGCTCTCGCGCTGCGATCAGCTTCCATTAGACGAAACTCTGAATCGCGCTCGTCTTCGGAACGGATCGGAAGCGGGAGGCGTATAAATCCACTGCTCCGCGGGATCAGGGCAGGCACGGGGCGCGCTGCGTCGCGCGACGTCCCGGCGAGAAATTCAGAGCCGGCCAACCAGTCGCGCTCCTCGTACATTATACGAAAACGCGCATAATGCGCGTCTAATGCGCAATTATCGTCCGTAACCCGGTGCCGGGAGCCGGCCGATTACGAGCGGGGTGGGGGAGGGGGAGGGGGAAGGCAGTTATGCCGATTATCGGCGGCGGCAGACCCCCGACAATTGCCCCCGCCGAGGATCGCAGGCGCCGAGCGCAACTGCGCCGGCGTTTCTCATCAGGGAGTTGCTCTCCGTTGCTGCCGCGTTTTTCGACGGACAGCCCGACTGACGTCCTAGAATGGAGTGTGCGCGGCCCGCGGAGTTTGTATAATTTGTTCGACCGCTTGACCATCGGGACAGGCTGCTTTTCGCGTCGACGGTAAACCAGCTGGAATCGGGCTTTTTGAATTTCGAGAGGTATTTCCGCCCTTACTGTTGCGAGGCACTATTAGTTTTTACTTGGAACAATGGCTGGAGGGTGGCTTTTGTTTAGCCAGTGTTAACTGTTGTTTTGGCTCGCGCGTTTCGAAAGTCCGTATGATGGCTTTGTTTGTTGTGGATTTGTCATTTCTGTTTCTAAACGGATGTAAAAAAATTTTGTTTTGTAAATGTTATACACAACAATAAATTACAAATTTACTTAAAGCTTTTTTTATTATACTTGTATTTTACGCTTAACTTTTCTTAAATGAATCGAAACAAAATATATTGTAAAACAGAATAAGTATAAGGATTAGTTGATACAGGAGAATTTAATTGTACGAGGATTTAAGTTATACGCGTTTAAGACTGCATTGCGCCCAATTTGTTAATTTGCTTTTAAAATCAATTTAGATTTAATAATGTCATTAGTTGGAAAGCACGTAGAGGGTTATATGGGGATCGTTACTTGAGTAATTGGGTCTCAGAATAGGAAGATAAAATAGCTCATCTTGACACAAACTAGAATGAACCATTTACTGAGATTAAATTGTCTCAAGTATCAGATTTTATTTTACTCCTTGTATTTAGGGATTACTATTTATTGCGCTACGTTATAGATATTTATAATTTATGTTACGCAGCATCGATCGCTGTAATCGCTTTCGGAACATTAACATCGGCACTAACATTGTAAGTAATACCGAATACTGTTATTTAAAATTTATATGATCAATTTATTAAATGTTACAGTTTTGAATTAAGCGTTCAAGTTCTAATAAAATACTGCTATATTTAAATAAATTTTCCGCTTTCAAATACTTTTTCTTGCACTTTATAACATTATGCCTTTGTTCTCTCAATTTTCGAAGCTATTTTCTTGCTTCAAATTATATCAAAATAATCCGACTAGAATAGTCCGGCGTTCCAAAATCCAATTCCATCATTTTTCCAAAAATATGAGCAACTGTCGACAGTTGACCGACTGAAATTCAATTTCACGTTTCCTCCACTCCGAAAATCTTTACTGAATCAGTCTACACCAGAATCTCTTTTGTGCAGACTGCGAAATCTGCTCGTACGTTAATCTCGTTACAAAACAGCTTTGATCAGACGTCAATGCGCGCATTTCTCCGCGAGATGAATCAAGTCGAACGAGGTCGAACGTACAATCAGTGTTGCTCGTTAGTTGAAAATCGACGAGGATCTACTCCTCGGCGAACGCCGCTATCGGCGGCATTATGGGTTGCGAGCCGGAAGCGCGCCGTGACAAATGATTCGGTGCTTACTCTTGGAATTCCGCGTCTTCCCTGTAAACTCCTTCCGAGGGGGCGGCAAAGGTGCGGTCACGTGTAAGTGGGAGCTTTGTTTCTTCCGCGAGGAGTTTATTGAAAATTTATATTAGTGCGGACGAGCTGGCTTTGCGCAAACTTTTGCTGAATTTAATTCCGTTGCCACGGTTATATTTTATTACCGGATATTCCAAAATTTTGCGTTAAATTTAAACTTCTTTTTTGTACGCCCTTTATTCCTTTTATTTCGGGTTCTCATTGAATTTAGTAATTTTTTTCAATTAATGGTTACATTCTTTATGCAGTACAAAAATTAAATTAATTCTTCCGTTCCATTTTTATATAAAAGTAAATATAAACTATCTCACTTTTTAAATGCTTTATTGATGAATAAACGCAAGCAAAAAGAATATTTCTTGTAAAAAATTCAGACTTCCTATGGTCGATCGAAGAGCTTCCATTATAAGAGCTCATATTTAAAAGTTTGTAAAAGGGAACTGTGCGTAACCTTTTTAATTTTTTAATAAAAAGAAGGCTCGACCCATCCCCAGAACAGTTACTTAATTAATTTCGACTGGAGTAGCGGCTACAGTACAAATTTCAATCCCCGCTGTAATTAAAAGAAAACTCCCGAAGCCCGCAACTTCGTTAGCGAGAGAAAAAAATACGTCTAAAAGCTCCTTTCGTACCCAAAGCGCACAGCTCGAATCCTCCGTCTTGTCGAAAATTCAGGGATGAACGCGGCCTGTCCGCAGGATGTAAAATCAGGCGGACGCCTTAATAATCCCGGGAGTGCCGACTAATTAACGGCTGGCGATTGGAAATCGAATCGGCGATGGAAAGCGAGGTTTTATTAGGCCGCGGGAGATGTCGCGACGACGCGACGAGCGTAAAAGAATTATTACGGCTGGCGAGAGCCGAGTGAATGAGTCTTTGTTCGCACGAACGACTGGCTTGCCGTTCTTTTATGTAA
This sequence comes from Ormyrus rosae, assembly GCA_035047165.1. NCBI lineage: Eukaryota > Metazoa > Arthropoda > Insecta > Hymenoptera > Ormyridae > Ormyrus > Ormyrus rosae. The sequence continues at coordinate 6,283 of JAWWML010014567.1, read as the reverse complement.
CAGCCGCCGGGCCTTTCTCGACGTATTCTTCTCGCGAGTGCGAGACAACTTCTCCTTAATTAAGGACCCCGAATCCCTTCGTCTTGGAAATCATGCACCGATGGACTTGCCAAAGCTTCTCTCCGCCATCGGTTCTTCTTTTTCAGCTTTTTTATTGGATTCTTTTCGTTTTTGCTCTTTTATTTTCGCTTCTTTCTAATGTTCTTGAATCTCAAATTACAGGCTAAGTTTTTCCTCCGACGGGGAATTTTGATGGAAGAAGTTAGTTCTTAAAGTTATTTTTTTTTTTCGTATTGATTTCGAAACTTGGAGGAAAATGTAAACGAGAAAAGTGGTATTAAAAACAAACAACGCTTCATGTGATATTTAGTTTTGTAAATTGGATTAGAAACGTCGGGAAAAGTCAATTTACAAGTTTAATAGTATCCAACTGCAGCGAAGATTTGAAACGCGAATCTTCCCGTGTAATATTGAGAAAGTTACTGAATTTCAAACGAATTTTGCACCCATAAGTTATCTAAGACGGACATCGCATAATATTCAGAAACCGTGACACGAAATTAAATCTGCTTATCCTGCAGATCAGGACTAGATACATTTATATTAAAGAGACCACTAAAATAACTTTCGCGATCAATAGAACGAGGTTAAATCCTTTTGGCACGTATATAGCAATTCGACGTTTTTTTCAAAAAGATGAATTATTATTTTTTGATAGTTCCAGAATAAAGTTTCTACAATTAATAATCCATCTTTCTTGTCTTTCCCCAGTGAATCGATGGAGTTAAAAAGCAATAAAAAAACCGTTGGATAGCCGTATTTCGCAAATTAATCAATCATTTTTGCAGATAGTCTTTGAGCCATTGGTGATTCATTTGACAGGTTTGAGGTAACGATAATTGGTCGTGTCACCAGCTCGAACTCGAATCAGGGACTGAAAGGGTAACTCGAGTGGAGAAGAGTGTAAGCTAGAGTTCAAGGGTTACGCAAGTAGGGTTCACATTCTGTCATTCGCAGAACGCCTCAATTACAGCCGTTATTAGTTGGCTGCTGTTTCTCTATTACACGAACAATACTGCCGCGCTAAATAGCACTAGTATAATTAATTGTTTGATAAATGTAGCTGAAACTGTTAATAGAGCACATCCATACAATGATATCAAAATTTAGACGATTAATTGCAAAGCTAGAATCTATAATTTGAGAACTTCGCATATAAATGTTGACTAATTCGAAACGGTTTTTATCACAATTTTTAATAAAAAAAAAAAGATTTTATTTCTAACCTTGAGTACAAATATTTACAATTCAAAGATCTTTTTAGCACCTTGTTAAAAATAGAAAAAATTTAATATACTTATAAAATATCTTAAAATTTATTATATTAGAAAGATTCTAGCTATACTAAATACCAGAAATTCAATTTACAAGGCATTTTTAATCTAGTAGATATATATACCGTTTAAATTGCTGTATCGTGTTGACAGTACGAAAAATGATCAGATCATTTTCTAGTGTACTCTTTAGCAGGTTCGAAAGCAGTGTACTCTAGCATCCTCTTTAGCAGGTTCAATCGGATAAACATTTAGTTTTGACGCTTTAAAGCGAAGCGCAAACACGAGAGAAAGTCCCGGCTTTGGCATCTCGCGGCTTCCTCATCGAATCAGTATCATCGGCTCGACTCGATCAGTTGCGTTCCTCGCCACGGCGAATTCAGAGCTGGCTGCGACATGAATATTTGAGTAGCCGAATAAAGAAGGGGTGCGAGAGACGTGCGAGAGCTTTTCTTGGCGCTGCCTCGGATATTGGGAAAGCAGGCAGCGCGGGGATTTCATCTTTCGAGATTAAATTTTTCATGCTCGACTGCCTCGATTCCCGCGACTTATTACGGCCATATATTCCCGGGCCACCGGGAGCCATCATGTTCGGCTGTTTATGAATTTTTGGTGAACTTGGCTGCCGTCGCGTCGTCGCCGCCGCCTTCTTTTATCCCTCCGCGCGGAAGATGTTGGCTTAAGAATATTAAATTGATTTTTTGCCGCCGATGCTCGACGTCGATCGGGATTAATTTGAAAGTATTAGTTGGGATTGCAAAATTTTCATTTTTTTTTTTAGGGGGCTTTGGTGCGAATATTCAACGGCTATAAATTGAAGCCGCTGCCATCGCCAGGCGATATACAAATGCGTTAGTAATCATAACTGGCACGGTTGTATAAAATGATAGATTTATCACGCTCCGTTAGAAAATCGTCTAGATTATTCTGCTAATTTAGGTAATATAATATGCATCAGTTAAATGGATATCTGGCTGATTTTCTACTATATAGAGATGTTATAAATTCAGTTCAATCCTCTAATACGGGCTTTCCCGGAAATAAGCTTAAAATAATCTCCATCAGAAACTGTACTGGGATTTTATATTGCAAGGTGAAAACTGACGTTGCATATAATTCTACTGAAATTCATTGAAAACGTCAAAAAAATTAAAACATTAATTAAACGTCAAAAAATAGAACATAAAAATTAGAAAATTAGAATTAACTTACTGTCTCAAAATTATTATTACTCTTTCAATATAAAATAATTTTAATATTTATAAAAAATATTTGAAATGTAAATTTGAGGATACAAATAATACATCAATGTTGGAATAAAAAAGCAATTGCCGCCAAAAAGAAGATTAAATTGGCTAACAAAAGTAGATAATTACATAGCAATAATTAGATCTTTTACTCTACCTGCTAGAATTTAATTATCCCCAGTGGTAAACACGCTCCGAATCGAATTAAAAGCTCGTCAAAATTAAAGAAATGGCAAAACCGAACTTTATTAGCCAAGGACTCAACGCTGCCGTAATTATTCATGACATGTAACCCGGGTACGATCGCGCAGCTATTACACTCGGCGGCTGGCAATAACAATAATGCGAGACTGCAACTGCCGAATTTGGATAAGGCATCCATCGCAATATTCACTGACGCGCCGCTGACAGAGGTGTGCAGGCAGCGCAGCAACGCAACGGCAGCTTCGATCGCCGCGGCTTCGAAACGAGTACATTGCATTTGTGTTTTCGGGGATTGCGCCCCGGCAAGTTTTGCGCGCGTTTGCGCGAAACTTCGCGCGTATACGTCATTTTGATCGCGGGCTGCGATACGCATATACATATATACTCCATCGGCCGGAATTGAAAATGTTTTTCCTCGCTTCGATTACCCCGTTAGATCCGGCCGATAAGCGCTTGTTGTCTCTTTCCGCGCGGAGAATCGCGGAGGGATTAGTTTAACGTCGTAATTTTGAAAAAAGAAAAGAACAAAGCTCGGCTCTTCGAGGCTTTCTGGTTACCGACGGCTTGTCATTTTACTGGAAATTGGATTTTGGCTGCGGCTCAATTAAATGGCTCGCGGGGCTTTTTGTGCTCGTTTTTTTTTTTCGTTCTCTCGGGGAACCGAATAAATAGAGTCTCCCAGCTGTTTGCTGGCTTGTAATAATTGTTGTGGTTGATTTGCTATGCAGCTTTGCGCAATTTTTCGGATAAGGGATCGCGTTCGAAACGAAGCATAAAGAAATATCAGATGTAATATTTAAAGGGTGCTCCGGAATGTAGATAAATTGAATAGATGTACATGCAAGTGCTCGTTTCTACGAGTGCATTACGTTATTTCCAGAGAAAAAAAAGACGTAAAGTAAGCATTCTTCGTTGATATTTAGAACGCATTTTTCGTGGAGGAATTCAACAGTTGTGCAAATAAAATTAATGAAGATAAATTATGCTATTAATAATACTTTCTCGGAATAAATATAACTTATTCTTAAGTCCTTGTTCCTTGAAACTTTCAATGTCCATCTTTATTTCTTTACTTTTTAAGTAATTGCTTCGTGAAAAAAATAATATTGACGATATACAGCAAATCTCTAATAAATTATCAAATAGCACTAAGAGCATCAATCTAGAATTCTTCGCTAATGCATTACATTCTACTTTTGAAAAGACCACTTATATTCTATATACTTTTGCCGCGAAAATCAAGAATATAACGCTCGCATTTCCCGGGTGAGCGTAATATACGACAAGCCATTACGCCCATCTAAACGAGTGAAACCGCGCAAATCTGCGGCCGGAAGTCCACTCGGGTCAAGTATCGTCTTCTAATCGATTCTCTCGCTCGCAGTACGCAGCTCGATCAATCATCCGGACGTAGCGAGCTACGGTGGGAGGTTTGGGCAATATTCTTGAAAAAAAATCGAACAACATCGGCGAGGAGTGAGATTATATCGCGATTAGTTAGTTAGCGGCAGGCTTGAAGAAGAACGCTAGAAATTCGAGACTGCGAAAGCGCTTTCTATAGTGCACAGCGGGGCTGTAATACGCTGGTAATAAATTGCGGGACTTTTACGACACTTGTCGTTTGCTAGTATTAGAATATTCAAAGATTGCGTTACGAGGGAAGATTAACGATTTCGCACGTTCGAAATGTTTTCTGTTTTAGTAGCTGCGATTCTGAAATGTAATGAGTAGAATTTTATGATAGAAAGGTCGATTAAAACCAGAAACATATCTTTTCTCGAATCGAACGATTATGGAGATTTAAATCGGCAATTACAGAAAAAGATATTATTTTTATCAATTGGAATCTTTCAATAAATTCGAAAAACTTTTTCTGCTGAATTAATTTTTATACAGTAATGTAGTTTTTGTTAGATCCAAAAGATGTTATGAGCTTATAAATCAAGATAAGAAACTCTGGCTCAATGAACCCCATTATAACCACGTGAATACATTAAAAGGGAAAGGTCAGGACTAATAACGCTTTATTATTTCATAAAAGCACAGAAATAAGTTTATTGGAAGCTTCTAAAATTACGTAGCAATTATGAAAGTTATGGACATTCGGCATTAAACGCTCCACATAGAGTAGTCACGCGACATTCAAGATCCCGGAAATCGTATAGCCGAGCGGGGAAGATTCCCTTCGCTTCTGCTCCTATCCGCGCAAGTGCCGACGCGACGTTAATTGAAATTCAATTAGCATCCGCTCGACGAGAAATCATTCGTCGCCAATTTTGTACTGATAGCGAGTTTCGGCACTGCTCTAGTTGACTGAACTTTGAGTGGGTGACGTAAAACGTTCTCGGTGCATGTCCCATTGTTCTAATAAGAGGAATTTCAAATAGGAAACCGATAAATTTTTTTCTTTATTCAACAGAGTTCAATTGTAATATTGCCTTTTAATCATAAGTAATAAAATCAAATAAGCAAATTTAACGTATCGTAATAAAATTACTATTTTGATTTCTAAACTTTTCTCGTTTTCATAAATTACGCGAAACAAATTTTCAAAAAAGGCACAGCAATCTTTCGAGCAGAAAGATGCTTTTCAGTTTGCACGGATTCGTTAACGGGCGCTTAATTTCAAAATCCCAACTAGGGCACAGCCGGCACAATGTAATTCAGAAAATAGCATTGTTCGAGTTGATTTTACACCTGTACATCGACTTAACTAGATTACGCCGCTCCGCGATCGTAAATTCATTCGCAGCGAAATCAGAGGGGAAGCCAAAGTTTTGATACGACCATGCAGATTCATGTAACTAACGACTAATTTGACAGGCAATGAAATACCGCGGATTCACCCTCTCTCTCTCTCTCTACCTCTTTCTCTCCCTGTTCCGCAGTCGTGAAAATCCTTCAATAGTCGCTAATTTTGCGGAAAAGGCGAAAGTTAGTCCCGCTCGCGGAGAGTTTTGAGAGGACGCGGCACAGCGCGGCATTAGCCGCGCGCTATTAAAATTTGATTAAGCCAGGCGGCCGCACGCCTGAATATTAATGAACGGACAGATTTTTTTCCTGAGCGAGCTCTCCGAATATATTCTGGATTATGGAGCTTTTAAAGCCCGCTCTAAATCTCGATTGATTTATTTATAAATTAATACCCCCTTATAAATTATTTATAAATTATAAATATCCCTTAAAAAAACTACAAAAGAGCGTTAATAGGCTTATTGGCGTCGATTCCGAAATAAAATCTGTGAAAAAAGGAGATTAGGGAGCCGTTTATTATTTAGTGTACTTTATATAAACGCTGGTTTTTATAAATGTCGATATTTTAATAAAACCGTTACCAATTCATTGGCACGTAGCTTCCTCCGAACTAATTTATCGTTCCTATATTTATAGTAATAGTTCATATATAAAATCTATTTTAAAGACAGTAAAATAACATTTTATTTGAGCCCTTGTATATATGTTTAAAAGTAATTGCACAAACATGGTTTAATAATGAAA